>JAOWBW010001578.1:0-35474 GCA_026119855.1 Campanula takesimana | reverse complement strand
GCGCTACTCATTCAGTAGTTAGTAATGTTGTGGCAAAGAAGTTAAAACTACACCCAGAGAAATTAGAGGTACCTTTAGTAATAGATACACCTACTTAAAGACGCTATCCCCATTACTACCTCTTATAGAAACTGCACTTTAGGATAGGAGGCACGAGCGTAATATCGACCTAATTGAACTAGAAATGTCAGAATTCGACATAATACTGTGGAATGGATTGGTTGGCTTTTGCATCAAGCTAAAGTGGACTGTCGGAGAAAATAATGACGTTCCTAGGAGAGGAAGGTAAGGAATACAGATTTGTGGGTTCAAGGCCGAGGAAGAGGATAGGCTTAATCTCGGTGATGAAGGCCCGTAAAATGTTAAAAAAGGATGTGTAGGATTTCTGGCACACATAGGTGAAACAGAAGAAAAAGGAGTAACGTTAGAGTCCTTGAAGTCGTGAATGAATTTCAAGACGTATTTCCGGAGGATTTACCTGGTATACCACCAGTGAGGGAAGTAGAGTTTTCCATTGACTTAGTACCAGAAACCACACCTATTTCGAGAGCACCGTACAGGATGGCTCCAACAGAGTTGAAAGAACTAAAGGAGCAGTTACAAGAATTGTTAGACAAGGGGTTGATTAGACCGAGTGTATCACCATGGGGTGCACCGGTACTAATTGTGAAGAAGAAAGATGGATCTATGAGACTGTGTATTGACTATAGAGAATTGAATAAGGAACGGTTAGGAATCAATACCCGTTGCCGAGAATTGATGACTTGTTTGATCAATTGAGGGGAGCATGCTACTTTTCGAAGATTGATCTTAGATCCGGATACCATCAGCTGAGAGTCAAGGATGTGGACGTGGCGAAGACAGCGTTTAGGACGAAGGTATGGGCATTATGAGTTTGTCGTGATGCCATTTGGGTTAACGAACGCACCAGCCGCATTCATGGAATTGATGAATAGAATATTTCAAGAGTACTTAACAAGTGTGTGATAGTATCATTGACGATATATGGTGTACTCGAAGACAAAGGAGGAGCATACTGAACATTTGAGGATAGTGCTAGAGATTTTGAGGAGACAGAAATTGTATGCGAAATTTAAGAAATGTGAATTCTGGTTGGAGAAAGTAGCATTTTTGGGGGCACGTAGTGTCGAAAGAAGGAATTTCTGTGGATCCCACGAACGGTAGAAGGCAATAAGGGATTGGGAAAGGCCTACTACGGTAACCGAAATAAGAAGTTTCTTAGGTTTAGCTGGTTACTATAGAAGGTTCGTAGAGGGATTTTTCGAAGTTATCTGGACCATTGACGAAGCTGACGCAGAAAGCAGCTAAGTTTGTTTGGTCAGAAGAATGTGAACGAAGTTTTCAAGAATTGAAGAATAGACCTGGTATCTGCACCAGTATTAACACTACCGACAGGGACGGAAGGTTTTGTTATCTACAGTGATGCGTCGTTGAAAGGACTAGGCTGTGTACTGATGCAAAATGAGAAGGTGATAGCTTATGCATCTAGGCATTGAAAGTGCATGAAAGGAACTACCCGACCCATGATCTGGAATTAGCAGCAGTAGTGTTTGCATTGAAAATTTGGAGACATTATCTGTATGGCGTAAAATGCCAGATTTTTACAGATCACAAGAGCCTTAAGTATATCTTCACGCAGAAGGAATTGAATATGAGACAACGGAGGTGGTTAGAACTTCTCAAGGATTACAACTGTGAAATATTGTATCATCCTGGGAAGCCAACAAGGGCAGATGCCTTAAGTAGGAAGAATCACGGAATGTTGGCGACGTTGATCTCTAAGGGGGTAAGCATATGGAAGGATGTCAAGGAGATGAACTTGATAGTAAAAGTAACGGGTATTTGGCTCGACTGACGTTACAACCTGCATTGTTGGGCAGAATTAAAGAGGCACAAGAATTAGACGAGGAGAGAGAAGCTCTAATCGGAAAAGGGCAAGCAAAAGATCTTCATATGGGTGAAGATGGAATTCTGAGATACCAAAAGAGAGTGTGGGTGCCAAGCAATGATGAAATCAAGAGAGAGATACTGAGAGAAGCTCATTGCTCGAAGTTCTCTGTACATCCGGGAAGTACTAAAATGTATAGGGATCTTAAGGAGTCATATTGGTGAATAATATGAAGAATGACGTGGCAGAGTATGTCCATAAATGTCTGACGTGTCAACAAGTTAAGAGTGAACATCAGAAGCCAGCAGGGTTACTGCAATCATTACCAATTCCCGAATGGAGTGGGGAGAATATTTCTATGGATTTCATAAGTGGGTTGCCAAAGACGGTAGGGAAGTATGATGCTATATGGGTTTAGTAGATCGATTGACTAAGTCAGCACATTTTCTGGCAATCAAGAAGACTGATTCGTTGGAGAAGTTGGCCAAGTTGTACATCGACGAGATAGTAAGGTTGCATGGAATGCCGGTCACAATTGTGTCTGATCGAGATGCTAGGTTCACTTCGAAATTCTGGAACAGCCTACAAGAAGCATTGGAACAGAGTTGACCATGAGTACGGCGTTTCACCCACAGACAGATGGGCAGTCGGAAAGGACTATCCAGACGTTTGAAGACATGCTGAGAGCTACTTCGTTAGATTGGCCAAACGCATGGGACGAACATTTACCGTTAGTAGAATTCGCATACAACAACAGTTTTCACGCAAGCATTGGGATGGCTCCATATGAAGCGTTGTATGGGAGGAAGTGTAGATCACCGGCGTGTTGGGATGAAGTCGGTGAGAGGAAGTTAAGTGGACCGGAACTCGTACAAGTCACGGCGGATAAGGTACAACAGATTCGAAAGTGGCTACAGACTGCGCAAAGTAGGCAGAAATCTTACGCATACAATAGAAGGCGAGAACTGGAATTTCAACCAGGGGATCGAGTATTCCTAAAGATATCACCCACAAGGGAGTTATGCGTTTTGGGATTAAGGGAAAGTTAAGTCCACGATATGTGGGACCGTTCGAAATTCTTGATAAGATCGGGGAAGTGGCTTATCGATTGGCGTTACCGCCGGTATTAGCTGGAGTGCATAATGTGTTCCATGTCTCCATGCTAAGGAAGTATATTCATGATCCGAGTCATGTGATAAATACAAGCAGTTAAGAGTTCGGGCAGATTTGACGTACGATGAACGACCAATCAAGATCGTCGACAGAAAAGACGAGGTCGTAAGGAAACGTACGATTCCCTATGTAAAAGTACAATGGAGTAATCACTCAGAAAGAGAAGCGACATGGGAACAAGAAAGTGAAATGCGCGAATTGTACCCGGACATCTTCTCGGATTAAGAATTGTCAAAGTTTGAGGACAAACTTCTTTTAAGGGGGTAAGAATGTAATAACCGAATTTTTTTTTTGATTTATTTTATTAAATTCGGTTTTACTAATTTAATTAAATAATAAATAGAGTTACAAAGTAATTGAAAGAAGTGGGCCCAAGGAATTTGGATTGGCCCAAAAATTTGTATTAGTAAACCAACCCAATTAGGATCAACCCAAGGTATAAATTAATGAGTTAGTCAACTTAGGAATTCCTTATTATCATAAACTCAAAAAAAAAAAAAAAAAGAAAACAAACCCTAGTCTACCCACACCCGCCGGCCGAACCTAGGAGGGAGGAGAAGAAAATTTCCGGCCATTGTTTGGAGATACAATCCGATCATTCTCAAGGTAATGCTAAATCCTACTCTCCCAAAATTTGTTTCATTGAATTTGGATTAGTAAATCATGATTATGCATGAATTAAGAATACAAATACTAGGGTTTTGCATGCTAGTGATTAATGATAAATTTTAAAAGGGTTAATGAAGTTGATCTAAATACTATGAAAAAATAATAGTAATCTTGATACTAGTTTATTTTTAAGATTGAGTTTTATAATCTTGAATCGAATTGATTTATATTACGCAAGGCTTGGAATTGAATATATAAATCATTGAGGTTGAATTGGGTTTATCAAAAGAAGAAAAAATATGGATTTCCCCAAGAACATGATTCGGCCGAATGGCCCTAAGCCATGGAAAATTGATTTTTGTTGATTTAATTGATCCTCGTTAAGTGTATTGTAAATAATATTGATGTTTGGGAATTTAGAAAAATTTAAAGAACTAGAAAATTGATCAAATCAATGGATTTTAGATCATGCATGTTTCGGCCATGATGAGGAATTATGGGTGTTGATTCTTGATTAAAGATGTTAAGAATTGGGACGGAAAGTTAGTGTTTTCGTTAAGTTTCTAATGGAAAGAAAACAAAATCGTTAAAAGGATTGTTAACAAGTTAGAAAAGCAACTTGAGGAAATAGAATAAACACTTGGAAGACCTTGAAGGTTAAAAAGTTAACGAGAAAGGAAAAGATTAGAAGTTTCAGTTAGTTTCCTAACGGAAAAGGACTAAACTGAAAAGAATTAAAGTTAGAAGGAATAAAAAGGAAACCTTTGAAGTTAAAGGGGCCTAAGTGATTGAAAAGAGAAACTTAGGGGACCTTATGAACAGAACCAAAGTCCAAGGACCTTTCTGTAATTAAAGGAAAGTGGAAGGACTAATCTGCAATTAATCCAAAGTGGAAGGACCAAATTGCAATTAAATTAAAGTTGAAGGACTAATCTGCAATTAATCCAAAGTTGAAGGACTAAATTGTAATTGAACTAAAGTTGAAGGACCAATTTGCAATTAACCCAAAATGGAGGGACCAAATTGTAATTAACCCAAAGTTAGAGGACTTAATTGCAATTATATCAAGTTAAAGGACTGACTAGTAAATCAAAGTCAGAAACTTAAACGTAAAGAAAGAAGTAACGAAGTAAAGAAGTTAAAACGCATCTCTCAGTTAACTAAGTAGAAATAGTTAACAATGTAGAGAGTACTAAAGTAAATTACTCCGTGCCTTTTAGATTTGCACAGAGAGGAGATTGCGAGGAAAAGCAATTCAGGTAAGGGATTACGTTCCTTACAGTATTTGAACTCCTGTTTATTGGAATTCGGTATTTCTTTCTAAAGTTAGCTATCAGTATGGCATGATAGTATTTGAATGAACTCTGCGTTATTGAACGTTCCTTGAAAGAATCTATACTTAGTGATGTCCCCATCGATCTACTAAGTATCGAAGTTTGAAACTTGTATCACATACTTGTACCATGGTATGTTCTCATTTTAACTTGTAAGTTAACCACTTACTTGTTAAGGTATCCAATGTCCAGTTAGAAAAGACATTGACGGACAGTCCAGTTAGAAAAGACTCGTCCTTAAACTAGGGATTGCATGAGTGATCACATGCCTTCTCTCAGGAATTGTCTGATTACAAGGATGATTCTAGACCCCGAGCATATGTGTGTGGATACCATATATGTTACGACCCACACTATTGGCTGAAGAAGCTAGGTGTACAAATTGTACCTTTGGCATTGAGGTTATAATGTACGTTACCAAGGAATTGACGGAAACTTGAATGAATCCCATTGGATTGTAGTGCCATAATCCTTTGAAAGTAAAATCGTAAAAGTAATAAGACTGTATTGTTCTGCAGCCTTGAATCCAAAAGTAACTGAACCTATCTTTGTAAAGTTATTCATAGTACTCGTTCTGGTCGTCTCTCCTTAGTAACCGGAGAGGCCACGTATGAACTTACTGAGCATTCGTTCGCTCATCCCTTCTCTATAAATTTTGTTTTCAGGATTTAAGTAGAAGGACAAGACAAGGAAAGCAGCCGTAGAAAGACGGTGGATTGAAGATTCGGATTTAGTAGTTTAAGTACGTTTATTTAATTGATGTAAGATGAAGTACATTGATGGTTAGGGTTGTTACCTACCAAGACAAGTTAAAGTTACGCTTCCGCTATTGTTTTGAATTTATGGTTAAATAAGGGGCCGTTGTGAACCCTAAATTAAAGTATTTATTATTGTTAATTATGGATATTTAGTGCCATTAAATGCTCAGATATTATAAGAAAATTCGGGGTGTTACAGTTGGTATCAGAGCAATGGCTTTAGGTCTTATGGGAGAAAACTGAAAGTTAGGACTAATGGGAGAACTTAGTACTTGACATGAATAAGATCTTACTTGAGGAAGTCCGAGTGGTAAAGTCTAACTCTAGGAATAATACTAAGAGCATACATAAAGTATGAATATACTTTGGGAAATAGGAATCTCTTCATTGTATGTCTATTTACATTCTATTAATATGTTATAATGGAATCTTGGGGCTATGTACTAATTAAGTTTACTATTGGTGTGTGTAGGATCATGCCGAGGAGACCCATGAAGTCGGTAAGGTACAGTGCCACTCTAAGGGAAGAAATAGAAGCTAAAGAGGAGATTATTAAGCAGCTAACTAAGGAACTTCGCTCAGCTAAAAGAGAGCTTAGGAAGGAGACTCGAGGAGTCGGCAGTCTACAGAATGTCATCAGAGAACGCGATGAGGACATAATGTATGTGGAAGGAAAGTTAGCAGTACAGCTGAAGAAGGTCAAAAGCCTAGAAAGCCATGTGGTTAGAGCTAACCGCGAATGGAATCGAATCAGTGTACAACTGGTGGATGAGATAGAACAAAATAATGAACTGAAAAAGAAGATAGATGAGCAAGAAGCTTATGAGGAAGAGCTTAGGACTTCAGGCTATCAGATTTGGGCTGAGAAGTTAGAATTGCAAGTAAAATATGACCAACTTGCAGCAGAACATGCACACTGTGGGAAGTGATGCAATTAATGACAGATAGTTATAAGAATAGATTCTTTTATTTTGTTATTAGTAGGTAATGTAGTTAGAATTTTTCCTTATGTTAAGTTGGATTTTGGGTGTATTTTGAGATGTTTAAATCTCACACCTTAATTGAATAAAGTTAGTTATTTAATTTAAACACCCAAAATTTTGAATTTACTATTGTTATGTAGACAAAAGTTAACTTGTCGAGAAAAGACAAGGGAAAACGTCGGGGTGATTGAAATAATCTCCGTGACCATTTTTATTAAGTAATAAAAACTAGTGAAGTAAAGAAATAATAATCAACCAAGTAAAACGGTTGTAAATTATGAAGTATGAAAACTCCTGAACCGGAGAAGAAAGGTTAAGTAAACTAACCACATCTGAATAATGGTCTAGTACAAAAGACCTACGAACATGAATCAAAACTAACAAGTACCCGTTAGTAAAAGAATAAGTTAAGTATACCATGAATACTGCACGTATTGTATCATGATGAATGTTGCTAGAGCACGAACCTGTTCTAAAGTAAAAGTAAATCTGCAGATGAATACCAGAAGCGGAAACAACAGGAACGGTGAGGGAAATGACAACACCGGTAATGCAGGCGGGCAGTTGGACCCGGCCCTGGTAAACCTTTTGCAGACACTATCACAGACAGTAGCTGGGATAGGTCAAACTGTTGCTGGAATTGCTCAACCACCACCACAAGCTCCATTACGTGATCCGCTGGAGCTATTTCAAAGGAGGAATCCAGACTCATTCTCGGACACTGCCAAGGAGAAACCCGAGGACTGGATTAAGAGCACCGAAAGAATATTCGAGACTCTGAACTGTACTGAGGAGCAGAAGGTAGTATTTGCGACCTTTATGTTGAAAGGTAAGGCTCAGACATGGTGGGAGGCGGAAAAGCGAGCTGCTGTGGCTCGTGGTGATGCAGCCGTTACTTGGACCAGATTTAAGGCCATTTTCAACGAAAAGTATTATCCTGCAAGCACGAGGAATGCTAAGATAACGGAATTCCTGACTTTGGTACAAGGGAGTATGACTGTAGCGGAGTATGGTGAGAAGTTCACTGACCTACTAGAATTTGCACCAAGATTCTTCGATACCGAAGAACAAAAAGCAAGAAAGTTTGAAGCGGGATTAAGTGATAGAGTTCGGTACAGAATCACACCGTTGGCTCTGCCTACGTATTCAGCGGTGCTGGACAGGGCTAAGATAGTAGAACGGGAGTCAGATAACTACCGTAACCGACGGGAAGAGAAAGGCAAGGCAGTGGCTGAAAAGTCGGAAGGAAACAAGGGTGGTAGGGACCACAACAACAATAAGAGGAAAGCAGTGGATGACAGTCGAGATAAGGGCAGTCATGGGAATAAACACTCCAACAACGGCCATAGTGGAAATGGTCGGAACTTTAATGACAACAAGCGTGAGTGGAGCAAGGGCAAGGGCCAAGGTTTCACTAGTTATGATAAATGTACCATTTGTGATGGAGCTCACAAGTCAGAGGTTTGTTGGTATAAGGAACGGCAATGCTACAACTGCAAGAAGGTGGGACACCCAAAGTGGAAGTGCCCAGAAACTAAGAAAGATGAACCAGCCGCAGGAAATAAAGACAATGGAGGAGGAAACGGTGGAGGCCGTGGTAGAGTGTACACCATGACCGCAAAAGCAGCTGGAGTTAATGCCGACCTTGTAGCAGGTACACTGCAATTAAATTCCCGTGATGTTTATGTGTTAGTAGATACTAGCGCTACTCATTCAGTAGTTAGTAATGTTGTGGCAAAGAAGTTAAAACTACACCCAGAGAAATTAGAGGTACCTTTAGTAATAGATACACCTACTAAAGACGCTATCCCCATTACTACCTCTTATAGAAACTGCACTTTAGGGATAGGAGGCACGAGCGTAAATATCGACCTCATTGAACTAGAAATGTCAGAATTCGACATAATACTGGGAATGGATTGGTTGGCTTTGCATCAAGCTAAAGTGGACTGTCGGGAGAAAATAATGACGTTCCTAGGAGAGGAAGGTAAGGAATACAGATTTGTGGGTTCAAAGCCGAGGAAGAGGATAGGCTTAATCTCGGTGATGAAGGCCCGTAAAATGTTAAGAAAAGGATGTGTAGGATTTCTGGCACACATAGGTGAAACAGAAGAAAAAGGAGTAACGTTAGAGTCGCTTGAAGTCGTGAATGAATTTCAAGACGTATTTCCGGAGGATTTACCTGGTATACCACCAGTGAGGGAAGTAGAGTTTTCCATTGACTTAGTACCAGAAACCACACCTATTTCGAGAGCACCGTACAGGATGGCTCCAACAGAGTTGAAAGAACTAAAGGAGCAGTTACAAGAATTGTTAGACAAGGGGTTGATTAGACCGAGTGTATCACCATGGGGTGCACCGGTACTATTTGTGAAGAAGAAAGATGGATCTATGAGACTGTGTATTGACTATAGAGAATTGAATAAGGTAACGGTTAGGAATCAATACCCGTTGCCGAGAATTGATGACTTGTTTGATCAATTGAGGGGAGCATGCTACTTTTCGAAGATTGATCTTAGATCCGGATACCATCAGCTGAGAGTCAAGGATGTGGACGTGGCGAAGACAGCGTTTAGGACGAGGTATGGGCATTATGAGTTTGTCGTGATGCCATTTGGGTTAACGAACGCACCAGCCGCATTCATGGAATTGATGAATAGAATATTTCAAGAGTACTTAGACAAGTGTGTGATAGTATTCATTGACGATATATTGGTGTATTCGAAGACAAAGGAGGAGCATACTGAACATTTGAGGATAGTGCTAGAGATTTTGAGGAGACAGAAATTGTATGCGAAATTTAAGAAATGTGAATTCTGGTTGGAGAAAGTAGCATTTTTGGGGCACGTAGTGTCGAAAGAAGGAATTTCTGTGGACCCAACGAAAGTAGAGGCAATAATGGATTGGGAAAGACCGACTACGGTAACCGAAATAAGAAGTTTCTTAGGTTTAGCTGGTTACTATAGAAGGTTCGTAGAGGGATTTTCGAAGTTATCTGGACCATTGACGAAGCTGACGCAGAAAGCAGCTAAGTTTGTTTGGTCAGAAGAATGTGAACGAAGTTTTCAAGAATTGAAGAATAGACTAGTATCTGCACCAGTATTAACACTACCGACAGGGACGGAAGGTTTTGTTATCTACAGTGATGCGTCGTTGAAAGGACTAGGCTGTGTACTGATGCAAAATGAGAAGGTGATAGCTTATGCATCTAGGCAGTTGAAAGTGCATGAAAGGAACTACCCGACCCATGATCTGGAATTAGCAGCAGTGGTGTTTGCATTGAAAATTTGGAGACATTATCTGTACGGCGTAAAATGCCAGATTTTTACAGATCACAAGAGCCTTAAGTATATCTTCACGCAGAAGGAATTGAATATGAGACAACGGAGGTGGTTAGAACTTCTCAAGGATTACAACTGTGAAATATTGTATCATCCTGGGAAAGCCAACAAGGTGGCAGATGCCTTAAGTAGGAAGAATCACGGAATGTTGGCGACGTTGATCTCTAAGGGGGTAAGCATATGGAGGGATGTCAAGGAGATGAACTTGATAGTAAAAGTAAACGGGTATTTGGCTCGACTGACGTTACAACCTGCATTGTTGGGCAGAATTAAAGAGGCACAAGAATTAGACGAGGAGAGGGAAGCTCTAATCGGAAAAGGGCAAGCAAAAGATCTTCATATGGGTGAAGATGGAATTCTGAGATACCAAAAGAGAGTGTGGGTGCCAAGCAATGATGAAATCAAGAGAGAGATACTGAGAGAAGCTCATTGCTCGAAGTTCTCTGTACATCCGGGAAGTACTAAAATGTATAGGGATCTTAAGGAGTCATATTGGTGGAATAATATGAAGAATGACGTGGCAGAGTATGTGCATAAATGTCGGACGTGTCAACAAGTTAAGAGTGAACATCAGAAGCCAGCAGGGTTACTGCCATCATTACCAATTCCCGAATGGAAGTGGGAGAATATTTCTATGGATTTCATAAGTGGCTTGCCAAAGACGGTAGGGAAGTATGATGCTATATGGGTTATAGTAGATCGATTGACTAAGTCAGCACATTTTCTGGCAATCAAGAAGACTGACTCGTTGGAGAAGTTGGCCAAGTTGTACATCGACGAGATAGTAAGGTTGCATGGAATGCCGGTCACAATTGTGTCTGATCGAGATGCTAGGTTCACTTCGAAATTCTGGAACAGCCTACAAGAAGCATTGGGAACAGAGTTGACCATGAGTACGGCGTTTCACCCACAGACAGATGGGCAGTCGGAAAGGACTATCCAGACGTTTGAAGACATGCTGAGAGCTACTTCGTTAGATTGGCCAAACGCATGGGACGAACATTTACCGTTAGTAGAATTCGCATACAACAACAGTTTTCACGCAAGCATTGGGATGGCTCCATATGAAGCGTTGTATGGGAGGAAGTGTAGATCACCGGCGTGTTGGGATGAAGTCGGTGAGAGGAAGTTAAGTGGACCGGAACTCGTACAAGTCACGGCGGATAAGGTACAACAGATTCGAAAGTGGCTACAGACTGCGCAAAGTAGGCAGAAATCTTACGCATACAATAGAAGGCGAGAACTGGAATTTCAACCAGGGGATCGAGTATTCCTAAAGATATCACCCACAAAGGGAGTTATGCGTTTTGGGATTAAGGGAAAGTTAAGTCCACGATATGTGGGACCGTTCGAAATTCTTGATAAGATCGGGGAAGTGGCTTATCGATTGGCGTTACCGCCGGTATTAGCTGGAGTGCATAATGTGTTCCATGTCTCCATGCTAAGGAAGTATATTCATGATCCGAGTCATGTGATAGAATACAAGCAGTTAAGAGTTCGGGCAGATTTGACGTACGATGAACGACCAATCAAGATCGTCGACAGAAAAGACGAGGTCGTAAGGAAACGTACGATTCCCTATGTAAAAGTACAATGGAGTAATCACTCAGAAAGAGAAGCGACATGGGAACAAGAAAGTGAAATGCGCGAATTGTACCCGGACATCTTCTCGGATTAAGAATTGTCAAAGTTTGAGGACAAACTTCTTTTAAGGGGGTAAGAATGTAATAACCGAATTTTTTTTGATTTATTTTATTAAATTCGGTTTTACTAATTTAATTAAATAATAAATAGAGTTACAAAGTAATTGAAAGAAGTGGGCCCAAGGAATTTGGATTGGCCCAAAAATTTGTATTAGTAAACCCAACCCAATTAGGAATCAACCCAAGGTATAAATTAATGAGTTAGTCAACTTAGGAATTCCTTATTATCATAAACTCAAAAAAAAAAAAAAAAAGAAAAACAAACCCTAGTCTACCCACACCCGCCGGCCGAACCTAGGAGGGAGGAGAAGAAAATTTCCGGCCATTGTTTGGAGATACAATCCGATCATTCTCAAGGTAATGCTAAATCCTACTCTCCAAAATTTGTTTCATTGAATTTGGATTAGTAAATCATGAGTTATGCATGAATTAAGAATACAAATACTAGGGTTTTGCATGCTAGTGATTAATGATAAATTTTAAAGGGTTAATGAAGTTGATCTAAATACTATGAAAAAAAATATAGTAATCTTGATACTAGTTTATTTTTAAGATTGAGTTTTATAATCTTGAATCGAATTGATTTATATTACGCAAGGCTTGGGAATTGAATATATAAATCATTGAGGTTGAATTGGGTTTATCAAAAGAAAAAAAAATATGGATTTCCCCCAAGAACATGATTCGGCCGAATGGCCCTAAGCCATGGAAAATTGATTTTTGTTGATTTAATTGATCCTCGTTAAGTGTATTGTAAATAATATTGATGTTTGGGAATTTAGAAAAATTTAAAGAACTAGAAAATTGATCAAATCAATGGATTTTAGATCATGCATGTTTCGGCCATGATGAGGAATTATGGGTGTTGATTCTTGATTAAAGATGTTAAGAATTGGGACGGAAAGTTAGTGTTTTCGTTAAGTTTCTAATGGAAAGAAAACAAAATCGTTAAAAGGATTGTTAACAAGTTAGAAAAGTAACTTGAGGAAATAGAATAAACACTTGGAAGACCTTGAAGGTTAAAAAGTTAACGAGAAAGGAAAAGATTAGAAGTTTCAGTTAGTTTCCTAACGAAAAGGACTAAACTGAAAAGAATTAAAGTTAGAAGGAATAAAAAGGAAACCTTTGAAGTTAGAGGGGCCTAAGTGATTGAAAAGAGAAACTTAGGGGACCTTATGAACAGAACCAAAGTCCAAGGACCTTTCTGTAATTAAAGGAAAGTGGAAGGACTAATCTGCAATTAATCCAAAGTGGAAGGACCAAATTGCAATTAAATTAAAGTTGAAGGACTAATCTGCAATTAATCCAAAGTTGAAGGACTAAATTGTAATTGAACTAAAGTTGAAGGACCAATTTGCAATTAACCCAAAATGGAGGGACCAAATTGTAATTAACCCAAAGTTAGAGGACTTAATTGCAATTATATCAAGTTAAAGGACTGACTAGTAAATCAAAGTCAGAAACTTAAACGTAAAGAAAGAAGTAACGAAGTAAAGAAGTTAAAACGCATCTCTCAGTTAACTAAGTAGAAATAGTTAACAATGTAGAGAGTACTAAAGTAAATTACTCCGTGCCTTTTAGATTTGCACAGAGAGGAGATTGCGAGGAAAAGCAATTCAGGTAAGGGATTACGTTCCTTACAGTATTTGAACTCCTGTTTATTGGAATTCGGTATTTCTTTCTAAAGTTAGCTATCAGTATGGCATGATAGTATTTGAATGAACTCTGCGTTATTGAACGTTCCTTGAAAGAATCTATACTTAGTGATGTCCCCATCGATCTACTAAGTATCGAAGTTTGAAACTTGTATCACATACTTGTACCATGGTATGTTCTCATTTTAACTTGTAAGTTAACCACTTACTTGTTAAGGTATCCAATGTCCAGTTAGAAAAGACATTGACGGACAGTCCAGTTAGAAAAGACTCGTCCTTAAACTAGGGATTGCATGAGTGATCACATGCCTTCTCTCAGGAATTGTCTGATTACAAGGATGATTCTAGACCCCGAGCATATGTGTGTGGATACCATATATGTTACGACCCACACTATTGGCTGAAGAAGCTAGGTGTACAAATTGTACCTTTGGCATTGAGGTTATAATGTACGTTACCAAGGAATTGACGGAAACTTGAATGAATCCCATTGGATTGTAGTGCCATAATCCTTTGAAAGTAAAATCGTAAAAGTAATAAGACTGTATTGTTCTGCAGCCTTGAATCCAAAAGTAACTGAACCTATCTTTGTAAAGTTATTCATAGTACTCGTTCTGGTCATCTCTCCTTAGTAACCGGAGAGGCCACGTATGAACTTACTGAGCATTCGTTCGCTCATCCCTTCTCTATAAATTTTGTTTTCAGGATTTAAGTAGAAGGACAAGACAAGGAAAGCAGCCGTAGAAAGACGGTGGATTGAAGATTCGGATTTAGTAGTTTAAGTACGTTTATTTAATTGATGTAAGATGAAGTACATTGATGGTTAGGGTTGTTACCTACCAAGACAAGTTAAAGTTACGCTTCCGCTATTGTTTTGAATTTATGGTTAAATAAGGGGCCGTTGTGAACCCTAAATTAAAGTATTTATTATTGTTAATTATGGATATTTAGTGCCATTAAATGCTCAGATATTATAAGAAAATTCGGGGTGTTACAGTAGCTAACTTGGGTGGAGCGATTCCGGGTCGTCAATTCTTTCACAAAAATAATTGGTAAACCTAGTGGACCTTTACCGATAAGTTGAATCATCTCCCACAAGTTTCTGTCCATGACTTACCAGTCTCATCCTAGATATTAATATTAATGCAAATGTAGCGTCTTATTGTTATATACTTCATGTAGACTTAGGATTTGTTGCATAAAAGTCTTCTTAACGACTTTTCTAATAGATAATTTGGCACCATATGTATAGTTTTATACGACCTCCGTCCCGGAGAGAAGAATCTATTTAGTTTTTGAGTGTTGAACACAGTTACGTATCCAGGATTTGAGGTGATCATCGGGCATAAGAATACTATACTTGTATTATGTTTAACACTCTGCACCCGTCTTCTTTCAAAAATAACAACTTACACCCATAAAGTTTTTTTTTTTTTTTTATAACTACTCGGTATTTTTTTTTTTTGGAAAATCCAGGGTGTGCAACTGCCCACCCTGGTCACACACTGGATCCGCCCCTGGTTGAACATGAACGTCAATCTAATTATCTCATGAAAATGTGAATTTTGTTAATAATTTATTAACAATAATTTTTAAAATTTCCGTAAGATATATACATTGACATTAATATTTGTTACAAGTTTATTGTCATTGATCATGAATAACTAAATGAGACAATGTTTTTAAGAGGAATGCAGTAGATAATTAATGACAAAGAAAAATGATCAATGGTCTCTCTTATTCTTACATATAAATATCTACGCAATTGTCAAAACTTCATACGAACACATGTTGCTTAGAAAGACTTAACTACCTTTACCCGTCTGCTCTTATTCTTACATATAAGACTACCAGTCCGCTCCTATACGTAGGTATAAGATTAGTTACTCTCTTATACCTAAAGTATAAAAGTAATTCATTTTCATGTTATTCCATACTTTCTTAAAATTATATTAAAAAAAATCTCATATTTTATTAATTAGTCCGCTTCTATACTTAAGTATAAGATTAGTTCACCTCATATACCAAAAATAAAAAAATAAAAAAACCAAAAAGAAAATCTTATATCAAGGAGTAATAACCTAGGTCCAAATAAGTGTTGGGTTTATAAGGAATTTTGATTTTCGCTTAAAATTGTCTGTGAGCTTTTGAAAATATCATGGGTTTATATGAGAAATGATTTGGACTGAAAGGCCCTTAAACAATTAAACCCCAAAAAATCAGATATTTTGCAAACTAATGACCTATAAACGTTTGATCAGATGTTGTAAATGTTTATCAGATGTTTTAAAATAACACTAGGGTCTAGCACGGGTATTTATTAGAAGCGGGTATTCTATTATTTTGTATGAAGCAATATGTTAATCTAAAGTATGTTACTTTAAGAAAATGAGTTTTTTGCAAAATGACTCCACGTACTATCAATTTATTGCAATGTAACATTTGTACTTTCAAAGCGATCAACGTCACATGTGTACAATCATTTGGTAATCAATTGAACCCCAAATTTTAACTGACGTTTAAAAACTAACGGCCTTGTATACATATTTTTCAAATGTGGTCATTGAAGTTTGTTGGAATAGAGATAAACCGGGAACTAGCGATCTAAAGAGAAGAAATCAGCAAAAGTTGCGAGCAGGTGATGCTCGGCCGAGCAAGGTAAAGGACTCGGCCGAGCAACTCGGGCGAGTCAAGGGATCGGAGCGGCCGTGCGTTAACCGGGCAAAAAACACACATTCTGATGAAGTGTGCTCGGCTGAGCGAATCTGGTGACTCGTCCGAGCAGAGCGGCCGAGCATGGGAGCTGGAGCGGTCGATCCGCCGCTGGATGGGAATAAGCTGAATTTCGGGAATTCTAATTAGACTAGGGTTTGGTCTCATTCTAGGTTGTGTATATAAATAGGGTTCCGCTCCATACTCATTGTAACTCCATATTTACATATTATATTGCAAGATCCTGGCTTGGTAGTGCCCCCAGACGTAGTCAAATATATTGACGAACTGGGTTAACAATTTCTTGTGTTCTTTTGTCTTGTGCTTTTGGGTTTCTTATTTCTTGTGCTTGTTTGTGGTGCCGGGTTTTCTTGCGATTTGCTTGGGTGTTGGGTGGTGGAGGGCCATATCCACAACAACTGGTATCAGAGCTTTGGTTGGACGATCAAAGGGGTTTATCAAGCAATCAAGAATGGGCAAGGATAAACAAGCGATTGAGAAATTTGATGGGTCTGACTATGGATATTGGAGGATGCAAATAGAGGATCTCTTGTATAATAAGGATCTCTATAAGCCTCTAACAGGAGTCAAACCGGAAAAAGAAAAGCAGGAAGACTGGGATCTCATGGATCGGAAAGCCTTAGGGGTGGTTCGATCTACTTTGTCGAAGTGGATCGCGAAGACTACCAGGAAGGCGAAAACCACCAAGGAGCTATTGGATTATCTTACCGAGAGATTTGAAACTCCATCTGCTGCAAATAAGGTTGATTTGATACGCAAGATGGGTAGTCTCAAGATGCAAGAGGGAGGATCCATAGCTAAACACATCGATGAGTTTATGGATATTATAGACTCATTGACTGCGTTGGAGATTACTTTCGGTGACGAGGTTCATGCGTGTTTATTGCTAGCGTCCTTACCAAGGAGTTGGAGCGGAAAGGTGACAGCGTTGAATGCTTCAGCAGGTAAGAACAAATTGAAGTATGATGATGTTAAGGACTTCCTCTTGGGCGAGGAAAATCGCATAAAGAAGTTGGGGACACCGTCTACTTCGGAATCGGTCTTGGCTACAACTAGTAGGGGAAGACCGGGTTCTAGCACTAAAGGGAGAACAGGGTCAAGGGAAATTGTAATCGGGGGTGGGGATCAGTATGAGGAGAACAAAGAAAGACCAAGGGTTGCAAGAGGATCGGTAGAGTGCTATCATTGTAAGGAGTTAGGACACTACAAGAGGGATTGTCCCATGCGAGGGGATAAATCGGCGAATGTGATAATCGAAGGTGACGATGTACTGATTCTGAGCGTTAGTAGTGCGCTAGAATCATGGGTGCTGGATTCGGGGGCATCATTCCACTCATGCGGGCATGCAGGAGCGATGGAAAATTACACTTCCGGTGATTTCGGAAAGGTCTATCTGGCGGATGGCGAGCCTTTGGAAATCAAGGGGAAGGGGGATGTCAGAATAGGAGAATCGGACGGGAACGTCTTACATCTACACGGGGTCAGTCACATTCCGGGTTTGAAAAAAAAACCTGATATCAGTTGGGCAGCTAGGTGAAGAAGGTTACACGGTAACTTTTAGCTGCAGGAACTGGGTTATTGCCAAGGAGGATCGTGAGGTCGATCGGGGTAATAGGGAAGGAAGACTGTATTTGGCGGGAAACACCAAGGGTAGTATCGCGGTGGCGACGGCCAAGGGTGATACGGAATTGTGGAACTGTCGATTGGGTCACATGAGTGAGAAGGGGGATCACACGGATTTGTGTGGATCGGCTCCGGTAACTTCTCGGGTTGGTGTGTCAAATTACATGACCTTCATTGATGATTCGATAAGGAAGGTCCAGGATTACTTCTTAGAAGGGAAAGATGAATCTTTCAGGATGTATAAGAAGTGGAAGGCCTTGGTGAAGAATCAGAGGGGACTCAAGGTTAAAAGCTTGATGTCTAACAATGGTGGAGAGTATGAGCTCAAGGAGTTTGAATACGGTGATGCAAGGGAAATTTGCATGGATATTCCAGACTCGGGTGGGAGCGGGACGGTTCATGATGACCAAGGACAAGGGGTCACTGAAGATGAACCACATACTCTAGGACCGGATATTCCGCTACGCAGATCTAACAGTGAGTGTAGATCGGATGCAAAGGCTCCAGGTTTCTCAAGCAAGGTGAAGTTGAAGCTAGGTTTAGCTTCAACGGGGCTTGGAGAATATGGGAGGAGGATGGTACTACCATGATCGAGGTGAGCACTAGGACGACACCATGGATGAGTTAAAGACGGATACGGGGTTTGTATATGCGGTTGATCTCTAGGTGGGAGATTGTTGGAATAGAGATAAGCCGGGAACTAGCGATCTAAATAGAAGAAATCAGCAAAAGTTGCGAGCAGGTGATGCTCGGCCGAGCAAGGTAAAGGACTCGGCCGAGCGACTCGGGCGAGTCAAGGGATCGGAGCGGCCATGCGTTAACCGGGCAAAAAACACACATTCTGATGAAGTGTGCTCGGCCGAGCGAATCTGGTGACTCGGCCGAGCAGAGCGGCGAGCATGGGAGCTGGAGCGGCCGATCCGCCGCTGGATGGGAATAAGCTGAATTTCGGGAATTCTAATTAGACTAGGGTTTGGTCTCATTCTAGGTTGTGTATATAAACAGGGTTCCGCCCCATACTCATTGTAACTCCATATTTACATATTATAGTGCAAGATCCTGGCTTGGTAGTGCCCCCAGACGTAGTCAAATATATTGACGAACTGGGTTAACAATTTATTGTGTTCTTTTGTCTTGTGCTTTTGGGTTTCTTATTTCTTGTGCTTGTTTGTGGTGCCGGGTTTTCTTGCGATTTGCTTGGGTGTTGGGTAGTGGAGGGCCATATCCACAACAAAGTTTTCTTTTTTGCAATGTCCTCATCCCTTTCATAGAATTGTCAAATTTTTAACTCTCATAGAATTGTGAATTTTTAATTATTTTCTTCAATAAATTGTGTTTTTAGTAATATTTTTGAGAATTAACATATTTAGTATTACTTTTAAATTGATATTCCAACACCCATCTCCATCTCCACCTCCACCTCCATTTCATCACCACCCATGATCCACCACCATCACTATTGGGACCGCGACCTCCTCCACCACTCCACACTAGTATGATATTGTCCGCTCTGATCCAGCCAACACGGATTTATTTGTGGGTCATCTCCCAAAAGGCCTCGTACTAATGGAGTGTGTGGACACGTTTATATACTAGGAAATTCTTCATTCAATTGCCGATGTGGGAATTGGGTTGACACCCCAACAAACCTCCCCTCAACTCAAGTACCTCCAGCGAAACTTGTACCGCCGCTAACACTATCTGCGGGACACGCCGCCCGATCATTTTTATCGGGAAGGCTTTCGACACAATGGTCTTTTTCGCGAGATCACACATAGGAGAAATCCCACACATCCTCACACATCTCGCACGCGGTCCACTTCGCGTCAGGCCCGCCAACCAACTTGGGCTCTGATACCAGTTGTTGGGACCGCGACCTCCCCCACCACTCCACACTAGTATGATATTGTCCGCTCTGGGCTCAGTCCACACAGATTTTTTTTTTTGGTCATCTCCCAAAAGGCCTCATACAAATGGAGTGTGTGGACACCTTTATATACTAGGCAATTCTTCATTCAATTGTTGATGTGGGACTTGGGTTGACACCCCAACATTACCAACAGTCACCACCTAACGAAAGAACAATCAACCAATCTCCAAATCAAAAAATACACCCTTGTCCATCACCAACACAGATTCCACCATCAACAAACAACAATGATCCCTTCCAAATCACAAACATCATCAAAATCCTCAATCTTCAAGTTAGAAACAAAATACCACAAAAATTAAAAATCGGACACAAACATCATCAAAATCATCACCTTCAAGCTCAAAATTCAAACACGATCTGATTAATCATCTTGCCACCGGATCTGGAGACCTACGCTTTCCTTCCAAAAACCAGATTTGATTAATCAAACTAAAAAAAAAACCACCCAGATCTGATTAATAATAATGAGAATAAAACACACCTTATAGTCAAACCCACGCACGCACACGCATACACACAAGCCCAAAATCAAACAATAGTCTTCACATCTAAGAAGGGTGGGTGAAATTTTGTCATAGGTGGCTGTCGGACTGAAGAGATTTCAACATTGGCCTGTGAGAAATCGTTGACGAGTGAAGAGTTGGGGTGGCGCTGAATGTTGGGTGAAGGAGAAGAACTAGATGAGGAGGACGTCGGGGAAGGGAGGAGTTTCGGCGGCACTGGATGGTGGCGGGCCGGCAATGATCTTACCGGTGCAGGCGGTTGGAGCGTTAGAGATGGAGGTGGCGACGTTGAAGATGAAGAAGGGGTTTTTGTTTTGAGGGTTTGTGGAAGGGAATAATCTAACCGGATTTGGGGGGGGGGGTGTACTTTTTACTTAAACCCCTTATACTTCCACATTAGTTATTTTACTTAGCGATAATTAGTCATGTTATAGCACATGACCAATTCCAGTTAAAAATTTGACAATTATATGAGAGGGATGAGAACATTGCAAAAATGAAAACTTTAATGACCACATTTAAAAAATATGTATACAAGGCCGTTAGTTTTTAAATGGCAGTTAAAATTTGGGGTTCAATTGATTACCAAATGATAGTACGGAGATGACATTGATCGCTTTGAAAGTACAAATGTTACATTGCAATAAATTGATAGTACGCGGGCTCATTTTGCAAAAAAAATTCTTAAGAAAATCAAGGGTTAGATAATAAAATATATGACGCAATATAATTTCTTAATGTCCATTTAAGCAACACTCATTTTTTTTGAGAAAATAAATACTAATAAAGAAATACATAGGTATAATAAGGGATAAAAATAATGAAATAAGACATTCTTATGCTTATAAAATTAATGAGTTTATAGAAATAAAATGCTTAATTAAAAATAGCATTCCTTGCATATAAAGTTAAAGACGTTAAATTATTGAAAATATAGTGTGTGAGATTCAAATCAAAATACATAGAAATTCTCAATTTTCTAATGCTTAAGTGTGACATAATAAATATATAATCTTAATACAAATTGAGTTGGAAGAGTATGACTTAAACTGTGAGAGGTTTGTTATGTCTTTCATCTATAACTAAAATTGAATTTATTTTAGGTATCTTTTGGATTCCTAAACTATCAATTTAATTCATTTGATTGTTTATTGTTCATGAATGAAAACAAAACGTTGGAAAATGAAAAATTACCAACTCAAAAGACTCTTTAGTTAAATATTTTAAGGTAATTTGGTTTCATTAATATTCCTACCAAAAACTTTATTTCTTAAGGGGATTTTGTCCATGAAAATATTGATTAATTGCTTTAAGTGAGGCCCCTATTACATTAATGTATTTTAAACTCTTGAGTTGCCATATTAATGTTTTTTAGATTCACGAGTAGAACAAATCTTTCACAATTACATTTTTAATGCTAACTTTAGTTTAAATTCATTTATCATTGAATTTGTATTAGTTTTCACCAATAATATTTGATGACTTTTTCTATTCCTCATTAATCATGATCATTGTAACCTTTTAAATAATAATTTGAATTTAATTAAATTTGTATTATTATTTGATAGCTATTTCTTGCTATGATAGTTATATTGAATATATTTTCGATTCTTGAGTTGCCAAGACTCTTATCTAGTAGTATATCGTGTATTTATATTGACTATATTTTAGACTCTTGAGTTGCTAAGACTCTTATCTAGTAGCATATCGTGTATGGTAGCTATTAGAAGATACTCATACAAGAAGTTTATATTTTCTTCTGTGTAGAAACATCATAACTTGTATAGTAGAATAAAAAGTTAATTATTAAAAGTTAACTCATGGAATAACTATTTTAATAATCTAGTATTATTAGCGAATATTCAATATATGAAAAGTCACTTTGTATGAGTCATTGCTTCCTGGCTTCACAAAATGCAAGATTTCATCAAAACTTGTCGACGTGTCATACCCAAAATTGACTATATATATATATATATATATATATATATATATATATATATATATATATATATATATATATATATATACTCCCTCCGTTCCAGCACAACTGAGACTTCTTTCCTTTTTGGGACGTCCCACTAAAAGTGAGACTGCCCAAAATGGAAATGTTTCAACCCCACTCATTCTCTCTCTTCATTTTTCACCACTCAATTTATTCAACCAACACTACTATTTATCCCATTCATTCTCTCTCTCTTCATTTTCCACCACTCAATTTATCACCTAACACTACTATTTACTCCACTCATTCTCTCTTCATTTTCTACAACACATTTACTAGTTTTTCTTAATTAGTGTGCAAACTCCTCCCATCCTACTTGTGCTGGAACGGAAGTATATATATAAATTTGCTAAAACATCCAAAAGGTCACAAAGGAATAGTTTAACCAAGTGAACACAAAAAATTGGATCTAAACATTTGTCTAAAACCCCATGTCTAATTACAAGTGAAAAATGAAAATCCTAAATACTACTCTCTCCGTCCCAAATTAATGTCAAAAAAATAAAATAAAAAAAAAATAAAAAAAATTGCTCTTGTACCGCTGCAAATCACTCAAAACCAAAACAACTAATCGTTCAACTTGAGATTGTCTTCCTCGCCTATCAAGGGCAGGAATGGAACAACCAACCTCATTACCATCGCGTTCTAGAATAGCCAAACTGTATCCAGCTCGTTATGCAACTATCTTTTCCTCAATCTGCACGATCATGCCTTTTAATATGACCTCCGCATTTCCGAGTAAAGTTTTGTCAAGGCATCAAAACCTTTTGACTCATTGCTGCAAAATGAAAAACCAACAACTTTTTCGTCCACTCGTCTCCCCTTCTTTGCCCATTTTTCCTTTACAATTTACAAAACTTCATCCATTCTTGTTGTAATGCGCACGGGTATATATAAGGTTGTGTTCCTTGGCTGAAACTGGTGATCCCCATATTGATTTTTCAATTAAGCATGGTCACAAGTGAAAACAAGGGGATGGAGATGAAGATAACATTTTGAACTTCATGAATTTGAGCCTACGGAAGAAGCTTGAAGATAAGCAGAAAATAAGCAATATGCGACTGACGATGATGGTGGGTTATATTTATATGTATGATATGAACACGAGGGGGACGAAGACAGGTACAAGGTTAATAAGAAAATGAAGAAGATGGAGCGTTTGTTCACATATAGAAGCATGGTCACAAGTGAAAACAAAGGGTTTCTCTGTAACCCTTTCTAATGAAGAGATTGGTGAGGACTTCATGTTTATGACAGGGAGGAGGCCGGTTCAAATACCTAATAAGAGAGGAACATGATGGTCAAGAAACAAATCAAAGTGATAACAATTTTAATTCCTATCAAGTTATTTGTCTTCTAAAGTTAAGATCAGAAAATTAAAGTTAAGATCAGAAAATTACCGTTCAAATTGGTCGTTGATCTGAAGCACAAAAGGAACTTTGCTCCTTAAATCCATCATACCTATTAAGCAATAAAAATAATTCTGCTCAGAAAACTACTCAAATGATACCAAAGCAATCCTAGTATCCATGTTAATCAACCAAAGTCATAGGAAATCTAATGAACTACATATCAACATATGAATCTATTTGGCTCTTAGGAAATTCATCTTGATGTTGCATGGTACATAATTCTTCTTCTCACATGATAAATTCTTAGATGTGTTCAGTTTCAACTATTTCGAAAAGAGAGGAGAAAGGTAGAGAGTTAAAGCACTCCCTCCGTTCCATAGAAATAGTCCTATTTAACAAGTCAAACTTTTTAAGGATGTAGCTTTGCATGCTTGTAATTTTTTGAGACTACTAGAAAACTTTTAGAGTCCATCTTTTAGAAATGGAACTAATTTTTGGGGCAAAATAAAATTGAGAGAGCAGAGATTGTGTCTTTTTCTTTTTTAAGGCATAGAGGGAGTACCATTTTCTCTTTAGTTTTTCTTCCCTTTAAAATTACTAGTGTTACTCCCGTGCGATGCACGGGACATTGTTAGTAGAAAAAAAAGACATAAATCAAAGCTATATTTACAAAAAATAGAGTTTTTTTTTTTTTTTTAATATTATGAAACAATTCTTTGAACACTACATTATTGGTATATACATCAAATAGTCGGGCTTATCATTATTACATAACGAAAATAATTAAAAACATAAAAATAATAAACTCATCAAACGTAAATCCAATGTCTCTCCTACTTCTCCAAATGTCTCCCCTACTTCTCCAAAAGCTGTTACAAACATACCCACCAAACACTTTACTCAAAAATTCTAAATCTCTTGCTGCCATTAGTACAAACTAAAGTCACTGTATTACAGTTAGAGTTCATGCATGTGTTCATTTTCTACATTGTTCCTCTGTCTTCAACTTTACCCCCTGTAAACTGAACGCCAAAATAGTAACATTCCTAATAAATTCAAGATTCAGATCACATGCTACTTCAAAACTCAAAAATAAATAATAAGATATTGTGCTTCATACTCTAAACCAAGAAACGTTATGCAAACTAAAGCCATTTTAATGCAAACTAAAGCCATTTTAAGGAATATTGAAAAGAATGGTAAAATAAAAAAATAATTTAGTTTCTTTTTGGTACCTCAAAATTGATTTGGAATTTCATTGGATGGCAATGGGTGTAAAACACGAAGTGATTAAAAATTTTGCAAACTAAAGTTGTTTTGATGGAGAATGAAAGGACGGGGAAATATAAAAGGCTGCATTTTCATTATTGAATGATTCATACCAAAAGTAACACAGTTGCACAGCGCTTGAAGACTTCTAGGTTCACTGGAATACCATCCAGACTATTGTTATTGGAATTCATGAAGGAGACGTTTTTGCGGTTCTCATGAGAGCCTGATATGAGTAAACAATTAATAAGTACCATTTACTAAACCCCAAGGTTCTAAAAATCGCTAGGCGCCCCAGCAGGGCCTAGCGCCTAGGCGGGGTCTAAGCGGACTTAGGCGAAGCCGAGAATTCAGAAATAGTTATAATATCTTAGGCGGGACTTAGGCGCTTCATGAACGCCTAGGGCCTAGGCGGCCTAGACGGGAGTCTTTTAGAACACTGCTAAACCCAAACTACTACTCCAAATGAGTTGAGCCAACATGAACACTTGAATAAGCTTATCATTACCATCCTAAAGTGAAACCAACTGTATTGAACTAATAAAGCAAAAGTTATGGACATCTCTGAGCAAATGAACCAAATCACTAAAAAAGTGAAAACAACATTTAGTTTGGGAATAAACCAAATCACTAAAAAAGTGAAAACAACATTTAGTTTGGGATATAAGAATAAACAATACTCTTCGTCGAGCACTTCAAGCCCCGGGAACCAACAACAAAAGTCTCTCACGGAGAAAACTAATCTTATCAACCAAAACTAAGAATCCAGTTGCTTAGGAGAGTGCTGATACTTAAAATTGACGCAAAGAAGCTCGAGAAAGTGTAAAGGTGAAAATGCTCAGCCATATTGATGAGCTCAGACACACTTTGACTACAAACCACTTAATATAACAATTTCAGATAAATTACAATCAGTATAAGATTAGGGTAGCAGGGTTCCTTGAATATGGTGATTCTACCCTCTATTGAATTTGAAGAATCAGTAAATCAGATTAGGGTGGCGTTGGGATAGAGCACGTCCCTGGCCCTTGGGGGCGGATAGGAGTATTTATATGAGTAGAAGGAGGAGGTAGGTTTAAGGTACTAACCGCCCTTGTACCGGATGGACACGCGGCAGGTCCTCATTGGTTCGGCCAGGGGAGTGGCTGAGAACGTGGCGTGTTGTCAGGGAATCATGGTTCCACCACCAACCGTTATGGTATGTCAGGTACGAACAGGTAACGTCTGTTGTACGTTTGTGACAGCTGGCTGCTGCGGGCTCCGGGCAGGAGGTTGAGTGATCAACACGGGACCCTTAGAATAGCGGGAGGCAGAGCTATCTCGGTTATGGTTATCAGGGAGCCCGGGGTTCTCGGGCTTGCTCGCTTGCGGGCTTACCCGGTTCGGTGTAGTCGAACTCGCTTGCACTGGCTTTGAACCGGGTCCGGTCCGGTCTGTGATGCGCGAGGAGTTACATTTCCATGGCTCGGTCCGGGCAAACTGTAGTAAATACGGGCACGGAATATCATGGGACGGGAGTCTTACGATGGTGGTTGACGATAGGACAGTGGGCCCCTCGAGTCAGGCTAGTGACGTAGCTGTCAGGTCCTTGATATGACAAGGAGCACGCTCATTAAATGCGAACCGTCATTGGAATTCGAAAAAAGCTGATTCCCGCCTCTTCGTTTTCCGGGTCTATGCCGGGTCGTTCCGGATCTTGGACAAAATCCGACCCATTCTGGGGGTATAAATAACCCTAATTGGCTTATTAAAAACCTTCGGCATTTTTAATCTTTGGCTATTGCTCTTGAGAGAAATATTGCTGATAACGACGTTGGTTGGCTTTTCCGTTTCCTTGACTCGATCGATTAACAGGTAGTGCTTCCCTTTTTATTTTCGTCGCTGGTTTCTGATTGCTAACTTTTCACCTTCGGTCCTTTCCGCCGTTCATCGGGGGTAGAATCTTAAAACGCCGTGTCTTCATAACTTTTAACATCACGAACCAAGCTTTTGACTTTTAACCACCGAGTCTCCGATTTCTAACCGGCTGACTTGTCTCTTTCTTAGGAATCCTGGGTCCATCTTTGATTTTATAACGTTTTGTTGAAAAAACCCCTGACTGAGGTTATGGATGAATTGGACCTGGGGAGAATGCTTCGTCCAGACCTTTTTGGTTGTTGTCGACGAACGGGAGGGATTTACCGGTACCTGATAAATGCCTGGAAAAGGCTTTCCTTGGACGCTTTCATGAGCATAGGGACAGTCTATGATTGAGACTCTTGGATCCTACCCCTGCTGTGGGAGACAGGTCCCTCAGTCCATTTTGATTCGGGGAGAATGAGGGTAATAGGGGGCGAGGAACAGTTAGGGGTTTTTGTGAAAGCGGTTTTAACTCGATTCCCCGATAATGTAGATATGGCCGGTAATGCTAGAAGGTTGGTGAGGTTAGGTGGAGACCTCGTGTCTGCAAGCGGCTCTAATGCTCAGTCTTGGTTGGATGTCCCTCTGGATGACGATTTGCCTGTTCAAGGCTATGACAGCGACATTTCCGTGGATGCTGGGGTGATTGAGGTAACCAGCAGCGGGGATGCTTCAGAGCGGGCTGATGATGGCGATGAATTCTTATTGGATGAACCTGCCCGTGATGTCGTGGGAGATGGTTCTTCAGATACTCAATCGGACTCACGCGGGCAACTGGAGAGGTTGACCCTTGATACTGCTCGCAAGGTCAACTTGCTTCGCTCCCCTGTTAGGATCGTAGATTCCTTTCCTGAGGTCCCTGATAACAGGAGGACCAGTCAAGCAGGTGCGTCTAGCTCTGGTGCGGGTTTGAGGGACGAGAGCGAGGAGGATGCTGGTGATGAGTATTTGTCGCAGTTCCGCGTCGACTCCAAAGTCTATCTTGTCTACGGTCTTATTGAATACGAGTCTCTTATGGGCGGGAAGTCAATGACTCCTCCCTTGATCCGGGCTGAGAACCTTGCCTGCATATTCTACCCTGCTCAATTCAAAAACGGGCTGCGCCTTCCTTTGGATCCATTTATTTGTGAATTTCTTGAGTTCACCCATTGCCTCCCTATGGACTTGACCCCGAATACCATTCGCTATCTGGTGTCCTTTATAGTCGTAAGCCGCATGTTGGGGTATGAGCCTTCTTTGTCCGCGCTCCATATTTACTTTACCCATCAAGTTACTGCGGGCTGCTTGAGCTTAAAGACCAAACCGCGGTCTGAGAAGATTTTTTCCGCTGCTACTAACAAGTTCGATCAATGGCAAAGATATCCTTTCGTTATTCAGAATCGTTTAGGCTGGCCATTCCCTCGCCCTGACAATCTAGCACCGATTTCGATGTCCCGCCAAAATTTTCCCGATTCGGAAGAAGGCCGAGATCTGAGCGCGGCGATGGAGGCCTATCTTGCTCGGTTTACGAAGAGGGTTACCTTGGACGACCAGTCGGTGGTAGAGACTCCTCAAGTTTACGATGTCTCAGCAATTATTAGCGATGAAGAGCTTCTGACCTTCGCCGGGTGGCCCCGAGGCTCGTTTCTGGCCCCGAGCCTAGGGTTATCATGGCCCCTCTGTTGCGAGACCCGGATTGGAAAGTTCATCAATCATTTGCTTTCCTTTCTGATTGCTCTGCCTGTAATTCGGGGGAGACTTGTCCCGACCCTGGTTTACTCGGTCTCTTTCATTGTACACTTTCATACTATTTTTCTTGTCTTTTTCGCTTTGCTTTATCTATCTGACTGCTGTTCTTGTTCGCAGATCCAACTGACACGATGCCTTCCAAGTCAGCAGCAGAAATTAAGGTCGCGGCCAGGAAAGCCGCAGCTCTTGAAAAACAAAGGAGAGCTGATGCTATGAAAAAGGTGGAGGCTCCTGGGGTCAAGATCCCTCTCACGGACAAGGTTGATAAGTCCGGTGCGGTGGTTTCTCAGCCGCAACTGACCCGGAACCTGCCTCCGAATCCCCGCGAAGGCGCTGGCTGCGGTAAAACTGTTATTGGAACCGGCCACTCTTCCCAAGCTTCTGGCGTAGGTCTATCTGCTCCCGAGCCCACGAAGAAACGATCTGCTATCGGGGATCCAACGTCCCCTCAGAGGGATAAATATCAGAAGATTGGCTCTTCCTCCGGCGATTTTACGGTCTTATCTCCTTTCGAGAGGGACCCTGTGCTCCAATTTGTATCCGGTGGAGTCAATTGAGGATCGAGAGCGCGCCCGGGAGTTCGGGCTCAAGATAGCCAAGGCCCCAGAGGTGTATGGGGTGGATCTCCATAGCCGCCGGAGCGCTAATGCCTATGTTGGTGATGGGCTGATGCACCGTCTCTATTTTCCAGATTATCAACAGAAGGTTTTGGCTGCTTCGAATCCTATCGCCGCCGCGGGCAACGTGGGCCTGTGTTTGACCGAGGTTCGTATTTGACTTGGATTCTATATCGTGCTTCTTTCCGCCCCGTAGTATAATCACATTTGTTATTTGCAGATTGCCAACGAGGTTATCTATCTGCGGACTCAACATGAGGCTGACGCCGCCGTGATCGCGACGAGGAATACTGAGCTGATGGCAGCGAGGGAGGAGATCCATAAGTTGAGCAAGGCTGTGGAGAGCGCTGGCCAGGAATTAAAGAGCAAAGATGCGGAGGTCGTTAGCGCGGCCAAGGAGATATCTAAATTGAGTAGTGATCTGGCAGTTGCTCGAGAAGCCAAAGAGCGGGCTGAGGCTGAGAAGGCGAGTGTTGATGCTCGCAATGCTGAGCTCCTGAGGTCTTTGGAGGCGGAGAGGAAGAAGTCCGAGGAGCTGTCCAACAGAGTGGACGAGCTGGACGGTAAACTTCTTGACCAAATGCGCTATGAAAATGAACGAGAGCGGGTCTTGGAGGAGGAGAGGGGCAAGGCGGTTGCTGAATTCAAAGAGTCCGCAGAGTACTCTGAAAAAATATCCGTCGCGGGCAATGAGCAGTATGAACAGGCGGTGCACACTATTACCCGGAATCTTGCGGCCACGGGGAAATACACTTCTCAAGAGATCACTATCATTTGTTCTATCGTGGCCACGGATCCGGAATGCTTTAATGGTCATTCCTTAGTGCCTTTTGCCGATCATCAGCTTGAGGCCTTGCCCGAGTCGGTTCGGAATGCTCTGCCTCCGGTTTCACCTGTAACCGTTCAACCCTTGATCAAAATGATAGATGATTTGCGGTTTACAGGTGATGAATCTGCCTTGTCTCTGGCCGCGGCTCTGGAGAAGGTCTTTGGCCCCAATGGCCCCTTCGTTGAAGATATTGTTCTCCCCTTTTCAACTTTTGCCTCCGCTCTAGCCGAAGCCTCTGAAGCTCTGGCTCGTTCTGCAGCTGACCATAATGCCTCTGATTCTGTTCCAGAAGTGGAAGTCAACCCGCCTCCGGCCAGTTGAAGATCAGACCGGGCTGCGTTCTGTGACCTTTTTGTAATAGTATTAGATTCCATGAACTTGAACATTTGATCCATTTTGATCTGATTTTGTAATGTATCTAAGTGTTCTTCTTTTGATCCCCATATCTCCTTGACATTTACTTTCGTTGTATTTTATTTCCCTTTTTGCTGGTTGCCTTGGAATTGCCAAGAATTTATTGTTCTTCCTTGAACACTTTGTTTGGTATTTCTTCTTTGTTTTTCAAGGTTATGGCCCCAGGCTGTTGTGGGGCCCCTTTTGCCTGATCATGGTAAATGTGCCTTGAACTGTTTATGTCCGGTATTCATTATTATTTCCCTCGGCGGGCTTACGGTCTAGCTCGAGGGCGTATGACCGCGCATCGTGCATGAAGATTCATGTAACGGTATTTCCCTTGACGGGCTTACAGTCTAGCTCGAGGGCGTATGACTGCGCATCGTGCATGAGGATCCATGCAACGGTATTTCCCTTGGCGGGCTTACGGTCTAGCTCGAGGGCGTATGATCGCGCATCGTTTATGAGGATTCATGCAACGGTATTTCCCTTGGCGGGCTTACGGTCTAGCTCGAGGGCGTGTGACCGCGCATCGTTCATGAGGATTCATGAAGATCTTTCATTTCAATGGGACAAACATAATATTATTTATCTTTCATCTTTTTTCTGCTCATAGAGCCGTACATCAAAATTACAATGCATAAAATAGGAAATAGGCGTATTTCTAATAACAGGGGGGAGATATAATCTTTAAGGGTAATACTTCTTCAAGTGGTCGCTGTGCCAAGCGTTCTTTAAGTCCTTCCCTTCTTTGGTGAGGAGTCTGTAAGTCCCTTCTTTGATTACGCGGGCAATCTGATAAGGCCCTTCCCAGTTGGGCGAGAGCTTGTTATATCCGGGCTGTCTCCCCGTGACTTCAACTTTTCTCAAGACCTAGTCTCCCACGGAAAATGACCTCTTGTTCACCCTTTTGTCATGATGAACTTTGGCCTTCTGTTTATAATTGACCATCTTTGCTCGTGCTTCCAACCGTTTTTCTTCGAGAAGGTCTAAGTCTTTTCTCCGGGCTTCCTCATTCCTTGTTTCATCAAAATGGGCGACCCTGTAGGTGGGCAAGGCTGCCTCTACAGGCGCGACCGCCTCTGATCCATATGTCAAGGAAAAGGGAGTTTCTCCCGTTGAGTTCCTTGTTGTGGTTCGGACAACCCATAGAGCAGTACTGAACTCCTCCATCCAGCGACCACTTCTTCCCTTCAAATTTTTGTGTAAAGCGGTTATGAGCAACTTATTTGCGGCCTCGACCTGTCCATTTCCCTGCGGTCTTACGACGGAGGACTGCCGATGTTCTACGTTGAGTCTCTTACATTCCGCCGTGAACTTGCTTTGAAACTGGGGTCCATGATCGGAGACGATAGCCCGCGGTAAACCAAACCGACAGAATATATGGTCGTGGACGAACTTAATAATACTTGCTTCAGTAGCGCTGGTCAGTGCCTTTGCCTCCACCCACTTTGTGAAATAATCTACTGCGACCACTACCATTTGTGCTCCGCCGGGCGCTTTGGGATAAGGCCCAATCAAATCAATCCCCCACATATCAAATGCCCAAGTTGGGACTACCAGACTCTGCTCCGTGGATGGCTGCCTTGGTGTTGGGTTTTGAGCAAACATGCGCAGCGGAATAAAACCCAAAAGCCTAGATCCGATCACGATGATTAAATTAATATGGAGATGAATTTAGAACACTAACCGTGACAGAGCTTTAAAATTCTGAGATCTTCAATCTTTGTTCTTCGCGCTTCTTCGAATCACGAACGTAGGAACGACCGTAAAACTTGGATCACGAACTTTGAAGGAGTTGATGCCAACGCCCTCTATGTTTATCCACACGCGAACGAATTTCAAGAACGATTCTTGAACCGGATTGCTAGACCCAATAGAAACTCTTTCTACTTTTAAGGCTATATGGAAAATCAATGTTCTTGTTCTTGAGGAAGAAGAAGAACTTGTTTTTCTCTCTCTCGGAGGCTCTCTAATTGATATGGAATCAATCTCTACTGATTAGGTCGTTGTTAGGAGTTTATATACTTATTAGTCCTAAACCTTTTAGGAGAAATAGGTTAAAACCCGTCACAACACGAAATCAGTTATTGGGCCCGAACAGGGCCTGCTCGGCCGAGTCCTTTGAGGTGCTCGGCCGAGCACCTTGCTCCAAAATAATCTGACCTTCTGATGGACATGCTCGGCCGAGTCTTATGAAGTGCTCGGCCGAGCACCACCAGAATCCTGATTTTAGCCTTTTAAATAATTGGTTCTCTTGTGTGTGACCCCATAGGATTATATTAAGTTGGCAATGAGCCCAAACAAATTTGTGCTCATAAATCATGAGCGGACTCTAGCAAGCCATCATGACTATCCAATTAATATAACTTGTATAAGTTTATGAGTCCTTTATAGAACATATTACAATCTCTTTGTTTCACGATGTCTATTGAACGTAAGCCATGGTCAATGGTCAACTTACAATGTTCAATGCTTTCTCGATCCAGAATGTATTGATAGTACAAATCTTATTTGAGCACGGCCATGCATTTCATCAACACCATTCTTCGAGTGGCCAAAGCTTGACATCTCTCTCTTACGAGGAACAAACCCCTTCTTGATTTATTACCTTTCCCTACATGAATCCGATTACGCCAATCACATTCTTTATAGCTACCCGATTAGGGGTAACGTTTGAATATGTCAAACGTAATGTTCATCAAGTGGAAGACTGTGATAATCTCAGGTCTAAAGATTCCAGTAATATAACTATATGAGACTTATTATGACATTGTGACCATGACATAAATCTCATATGGGTCAGTCCAGTATTTGGTCTCCAACAAATACCCATAAGTTTAATTGTATCCCATACACCATAATCATCATATGATTATCCATTAAACTTATACTAATAATTAATCATAATTATCAGGGACGGGGATTATTATACTAAACATGCAAAGGATATAATAATCAAACATTCAATATCTTTAATATAAATAACATTAATCGTTTTACAAAACGTGCCTAGAGCATACAACACCAACAATCTCCCACTTGCACTAGGCCTTATTAATGTATCGAATACCCATAGACCTAACATGACCATCATGCTTCGTTTGAGGAAGACCCTTTGTTAATGGGTCGGCAATGTTATCATCAGTTGGTACTCTGCATATATTCATGTCACCTCTGTTAATGATTTCTCGAATGACATGGTAGCGCCTAAGTATGTGTTTGGACTTCTGATGGTTTCTTGGTTCCCTTGCTTGAGCAATAGCACCATTATTATCACAATAAAGGTCTATTGGATCAGCAATGCTAGGAACTACCTCTATTTCAGTTATGAACTTCTTGATCCAAACAACTTCTTTAGCAGCATCGGATGCAGCAATATACTCAGCTTCCATTGTAGAATCAGCGACAATACTTTGCTTAGAACTCTTCCAGCTAACAGCACCTCCATTAAGCACAAATACAAATCCAGATTGCGATCTAAAATCATCCTTGTCGGTTTGGAAGCTTGCATCTGTGTAACCACTTACAACAAGATCACCTTCCACACCTCCATACACCAAGAACGAATCTTTAGTCCTTCGCAAGTACTTAAGAATCGTCTTGACTGCAATCCAATGATTTTCACCAGGATTTGATTGGTATCTACTCGTCATGCTCAAAGCATACGATGTTGGTAGTGGTGCCCTAGGCACGTTTAATAAACGTTGTAATTGTTATCATTTATTTCATATCAATAAAGAGATGTTTTGATTATTATTGCTGTTCAAGTTTACTTATAACCCTAGTACTTGTTAAGCACTAGTATAAAGGCTAAATGATCATGGGATGATCATGTTAGATTTATGGGTACTTGTTTGGAACAAGGTACTGGACATGACCCGCTGTATGAGATTTATGTCATGGTCTATGTCGTACATATATCTCATATTAGTTATGTCATTTGAATCCTTAGACATGAAGTTATTATAGTCTTCCACTTGATGAACATTGTGTTTGATATATTCAAACGCTACCTTACACAGGTAGTTATAAAGGGTATGATTGGCATAATCGGATTCCCGTTGGGAAGAATAATAAGCTAAATGGATTTGTCCCTCCACGGAGAGATGTGTCAAGCTTGGGCCCCTCGAAGGAATGATGTTGATGAAAATGTTCGGCGGACTCAAATGGATTGATTGGATCAATAGCATTTGAATTATCAACATATTCGGAATCGAGAAAGTATTGAACAAAACAAAGTTGACTGTTGACCATGACTTGTGTTCAATGACATCGTGGACAAAGGGATTGTGACATATTCTAAAAGGAATGCGAACTTGTATCTAGTTATACTATGGGTAGGTATACGGTTGTTTGCTAGAACCTAATCATATCTTATGGAATCATGTTGAGCCCATTGCCAACTTAGTATAATCCTAGAGGGTCACACACAATAGAACGAATCTTAAATAAGAGGACTATATTGGAATTTTGGGTCGAAGGACCTCAAAGGAATTTCTGAAAGGTTCTGGGCCTCCCTGGTCAACCAAGCGGGCGCTTGGGTTGCACCAGGCGGGCTTGAACAAGCCGGAAAAGGAACATGACCTTCTGGTCAAATGAGCGGGCGCCTGGGTAGGACCAGGCGGGGCGCCCAGTATGCCGACTGGAAATTTCCTAATTCGATTATGAATGGTTTTTGACACAAGTTACTATTTGGAATAGGTCTTAATTGTGTATTAAAAAACCCCAATTCGGCCAGACTAAGTTTAGTTAGTGCTTTTGTGAGTCTCAAAGAGCTTGAGAGAGAGAAATTTTATTTTGTTCTAAGATATCATTGATTGAGGAACAAAAAATAATTCACAATAATAATTCCATACAGTTCTTTATTAAATTGTGGAAAGCGTGTTTTTACAATTATTGGTCTAGCAACCAAGATCGAGACCAGTTCCTTTGCTATTCGTTTGAAGTGTGGATACCGCTAGAGGGTGAATTTTATCATCTTACAAAGTGTCGTGATTTGTTCGTGATAAAGCTTCAAGATCTCCACCAAGACCAAAGAGAAAAAAATTCATAGCCATCAAGTGGTTAGTTATTCCTCTATTCATCTGTTGTATTTGATTTAATCATATGAACGGATCCATGG
>JAOWBW010001577.1:211297-256434 GCA_026119855.1 Campanula takesimana | reverse complement strand
CCCTTAGGCAGTTTAATCAACTCCCAAGTTTTATTGGCCTTCATGAGTCCATCTCATCATCCATCGCAGCTTTCCACTTATCACAAAGTGCACTACGAACAGCCTCTGCATAACATTCCGGCTCACCACTATCTGTCAGAAACATAGTAATTTGAAGGAGTATACCTGTCAGGTGATCCACGCAATCTGCTGGATCTACGCAGCGGAATATCCGGTTCTGGAGTATGTGGTTCATCTTCAGTGACCCCCATCATGAACCGTCCTGCTCCCACCCGAGTCTGGAATATCCACCTCTACAACCTCCGGTTCCGACTAATATCATCAGATGCCCCCTTTCTGTCCTTGTACAATACCTGTTCATTGAATACCACATCTCGACTACGAATAATTTTGTGGTTTTGGTCATCCCAAAACTTATACCCGAAGTCATCCCCGCTATACCCAATAAAACACATTTACAGATTTTGCATCTAACTTAGTTCTATCAGCAGAATCAATATGAACATATGAAACGCAGCCAAATATGCAAAGAAAGGACAGATTTACCTGCTTGCCACTCCATGCTTCTCTGGAATTCCATTCCCCAATGGTACCGATGGTCCCCGATTGATCAAGAAAGCTGCACGTGTCAACTGCATATCCCAGAAACGTCTTCGAAAGTCCACACTTCAACCTCATACTTCTAGCCCGCTCGTTCAATGTCCTGTTCATCCTCTCTGCAACCCCATTGTGTTTTGGTGTGCCTTAGGAGTCTTCTCATACATGCGAATGCCATTCGCTGCACAATATTCCTTGAACTCCCCGAGCTCATAATCCCCACCATTATCTGATCTCAGGCATTTAAGCTTAGGGCCCGTCTGATTCTCCACCAAATCCTTCCATTTCTTAAACACCTCGAAGCCTCTCATCTTTGTGTTTCAAGAAATAAACCCATACTTTCCTTGTCGAATCATCAATGAACGAAATCCAACTTTGCTTCCCTCAAAGTCCTACCTGTCCTCGAGAAATTACTCCTCGCATGTTTGCCAAACACACAATCTTCGTAGATCCCCACGTCGTCTGTCTTCAAACCCGGTAGTCCCTTTGAGCAAAGTACTTTCATCCCCTTCTCACTCATGTGACCCAATCGACAGTGCCACAAGTCCGTATCACCCTTGGCTGACGCCACCGATCGATACTAGCCTTGGTGTTATTCGCCAAATACAATGTCCCCTATTTATTACCCGAGCGATCTCCGAATCCTCCTTGGTAATAACCCAATTCCTGCAGCCAAAAGTTACCTTGTAACCTTCTTCATCCAACTGCCCAACTGAAAGCAGGTTCTTTTTCAAACCCAGAATGTGTCTGACCCCGTGTAGATGTAAGACCTTCCCGTCCGATGCTTCTATTCTGACATCCCCCTTCCCTTGATTTCCAAAGGCTCGCCATCCGCCAGATAGACCTTACCGAAATCACCGGAAGTATAATTCTCCATCTCTTCTGCATGCCCGCAGGAGTGGAATGATGCCCCCGAATCCAGCACCCATGATTCTAGTGCACTACTAACACTCAGAACTAGTACATCATCACATTCGACTATCACATTCACCGAATTTCCCCCACGATTGGGACAATCCTTCTTGTAGTGTCCTAACTCCTTGCAATGATAACACTGCACCAATCCTTTCGCGACCCTTGGTTTATCTCTGATCTCCACGGCCTTGCCCTTACCACCCACTACGTTTTCCCTTGATTCAGTTCTCCCTTTATTGCTAGTACCGGCCTTCCCCTGCTAGTAGTAGCTAAGGCCGATCCCGAATTAGACGATGTCCCCAACTTCTTCAAACGATTTTCCTCGCCCAACAAGAAATCTTTAACATCATCATACTTCAATTTGTTCTTACCCGCTGAAGCATTGATCGCTGTCACCGTTCCGCTCCAACTTCCTGGTAAAGACGCTAGCAACAAGCACGCATGAACCTCATCATCAAACGTAATATCCAACGCAGTCAATGAGTCTATAACATCCATAAACTCATCGATGTGTTTAGCTAAGGATCCTCCCTCTTGCATCTTGAGACTACCCATCTTGCGTATCAAATCAACCTTGTTTGCAGCAGATGGAGTTTCAAATCTCTCAGTAAGATAATCCAATAGCTCCTTTGTGGTCTTCGCCTTCTTGGTAGTCTTTGCGATCCACTTCGACAAAGTAGATCTAACCACCCCTAGGGCTTTCCGATCCATAAGATCCCAATCTTCTTGCTTTTCTCCTTCTGGCTTGACTCCCTTTAGAGGCTTATATAGAGATCTTTGCTGTACAAGAGATCCTCTATTTGCATCCTCCAAAACCCATAGTCATAACCATCAAATTTCTCCACCGCTTGTTTATCCTTACTCATTCTTGATTGCTTGACAAACCCCAATCGTCCGATAAACCAATCGATCGATTAACCCTGATCTCCAACCAGAGCTCTGATACCAGTTGTTGTGGATTAGACCCTCACAACCCAAGCAATAACCCTAAGAAAATAATGGCACACAAACAAAGCACAAGAAATAAAGCAAAGAAAAGACACAAGAAATTGTTTACCCAGTTCGTCAATATGTTTGACTACGTCTGGGGGCACTACCAAGCCAGGATCTTGCACTATAATATGTTATTCTGAAGTTACAATGAGTTTGGGGCGGAACTTTGCTTAAATACATGCCCTGGAATAAGATCTAAACCTAAACAAAAAAGAATCCCGAAATCTCGTCAGCGGACCAGGCGCCCGCCTGGACTACCCCAAGCGCCCGCCTGCCTTTGATTTCCAAAGAACCAAACCTACTGTCCAAATGAGCGCCCGCCTGCCTTTGATTTCCAAAGAACCAAACCTACTGTCCAAATGAGCGCCCGCCTGCTGGTCAACGAGCGCCCGCTCGCTCCCTTCGCCTGGAATTCTCTTTTTTGTTCCTTTGAGGATCTCTACTCCAACACTCCCGGTACTGGCCTTTGTGCATACACATAAGGAGGAGATCATTAGAGTGAATTTGGGTGTTTTTAGAGTAACTATTAATGAAGTAAGGATTGTTAAAGAGAGAGTACCATGATTTGCATACGCACATGAATCTGAGAATAGTTTTAATGGGTACCCTCGAAAATATATTTTCTTCAATTTCGTTTGGGAGAGCATATTATTTCTTCTCTTCCCCATCATCAGTCAGTTTGTGCCTTTGCGTAGGGTTAATTTGGCGGTAGTTTCCCTAGCGTATGTATTCAATAATCAAACACAGTCTCTGTATAGTATATGGTTGTTTGGGCCTGGCGTTGGCTCATTAGGCCCTCATGCTAACGTAAATAGATTTAATCCCCACAAGTGATCGTGCTTATTATACTCCCTCCGTCCCACTTTAATTTATAAAGACGAGCTTGACCGCAAGATTTAAGGAAAAAGTTAAATGTGATGTGTTGTGAGTGTGTAGATAATTGGGTAGGAGCGAAAAATGGGTAGTGAATATACTAGTGGGTCCCGTTATTTAATAAGTTTTTTTTTCTTGATTAAAGTGAGACACCGAAAATGATAATTTTATTAGATTAAAGTGGGATGGAGATAGGATGTGTATTTAAACAAAAATAAATAATCAAAAGTAATGTATACTTATTTTGTTATGAAGCACAATTATACGGTTGCATGGATGACCTAGATATATTCTCCCCAAATTGAATAGCCTGTTATTTTATATATTTGAGGTGGACTCCTGTGAGACCGTCTCACGGCTTGGTGAGACGGCTCATAGCTGAGCCAGCCAAGCCGAGTCAAGCCATTTTTTTTACCCTCCAACTTTTTTCCCTGTCATTTTTTGCTTGCCAGCAAAAGTAACACCCTTTTATAAAGAAATGTAACACTTTTTTCTTATATGTAACATTTTTTTCCCCCCCAAAAATGTATCAAAATTTTGCTGAAATTGATTAAAGATAACATAAGATTGACAACTAAACTAATGTTACATTTTATAATAAATGAATGTAACATTTTTTCATCAATTGTACTCCCTCCGTCCCGGACTAAGAGTCCTACCCCTCATTTGCACGCGTATTAATAAATATTGGAAGTGATGTAAATGTTGTGAGTGTAAAAATAAAGTAGGAGAGAGAATGAGTGGGAGAGAATAGTGAATTGATTGGTATTGTGAGTATAAAAGTAAAATAGGAGGGAGAATGAGTGTGGTGAATAGTAAAGATTCTTTGCCATTTTAGGAATAGGACTCTTAGTCTGGGACGTACCAAAATGGAAAGTAGGACTCTTAGTCTGGGACGGAGGGAGTAACACTTTTCTAGGGGTTTACATGTTGGAACAATTTATGACCCTGAATGTCATACTCATATTTAGAAGAGGATTGAGGAAAGAGATGAAGGCGGAAGCATGAATATACCTGTTGAATCCATAGTAGATGTCGAAGGGAGAATTAAGATGAAGAAGAAGATGTAGGAAGATGATCTTCTAAGTGATGAGTGTCTCTTAATCTCTCAAAAAGTCTTTCAAGAATAAGAAGTAAAATTTAGATGAGAGAAAGTAAGAATGTGTAGTTTCTAAGCTTGATGGAATGGCCTTTATATATGAAACAAAGTGACACTTCACTTAGGGACCACACCTATTCATTTCTTAAGCAATGTCAATTTACCATTTTGCCCATCATAAATAGATAAATTATATTTCAGGGATTCTACACATTGACTAAGTTTGACTATACTTTGTATTAATATTATAGACATGATTTTATTTATGGAAGGTGCTAAATAACTTGTGTTGCAAGCCATAATGATCTAACAATCTCCCACTTGGGTTGCAAAACAAATTCCTTCCTTTAAATCATGAATATAACATAAATGACAACCCTTATGTGCACTTTGTTGTCACTTATAACAATCTCGTCCATTAGCCATATAAGTATAGGACTAAAGGGGCCGTCGTTGTAATTGATTCGCAACTAAACCCACTATAATCACATATACAAATTCTAACTAAATGACATAGATCAAAAGTATAGATGTGTAGCATGGAACTTGATGAATATTTACATATTCTTCCAACTAGTCCAACTTTAACCAAATGAGATCAAACTTTAAAATTAATAGAACAATAAATTAAAGAAACAACACAAACTCCCACTATATTAAATGTTATCAAAAGTTGTTACCCCATATGAGCAACATGCTCGTGAAACACTAAAGGTGATAACGCCTTAGTAAACGGATCCGCTAACATAGAGTTTGTACCAATAAGTTGTATTTCTATTTGTTCCTTTTGTACCCTCTCTCTTACAACCGCTGCCCTATTGTCACAATATAGCTTAATAGGTCTTTTCGACGATATCGACAATACGAAGTCCCTCAATGAATTTACGCAGCCATATAGCTTGATTGGATGCTTCGAAATAAGCAACAAACTCGGCTTCCATGGTAGAGGAAGTAACGAGTGTCTGCTTGGCACTTCTCCAAGAAACTGCTCCACCGGCTAATGTGAAGACATAACCAGACGTTGATTTGCATCTGTCTTGGCATCCAGCGAAGTCGGAATCAGAATACCCAATGATCTCAAGATGATCCGACTTTGAATATGTAAGCATGTAGTCCTTGGTGTTTTGTAAATACCGCATCACTCTTTTGGCTGCAACCCAATGTTCTCTCCCTGGATTGCTTTGGTATCAACCAAGCATCCCAACAATAAAGGCAAGGTCTGGACGAGTACAGACTTGCGCATACATTAAGCTTCCTACTGCTGATGCGTAAGGGATGTTTTCCATATACTTGGTTTCAAAATTGTTTTTGGGACATTGATTAAGACTAAATTTATCTCCTTTAGAAACAGGGGTGTCATGTGGTTTACAGTTTTGCATGCTAAACTTTTGTAATACCTTCTCCATATAGGCCTTTTGTGATAATCCTAAAGTACCTTGTGAGCGATCACTGTGTATTTGGATTCCTAATACAAAATATGCCTCACCAAGACTTTCATTTCAAATTTGTTTGAAAGAAATTTCTTAGTTTTTTTAGAAGGTATTACTTGCAAGCAAAATATCATCCACATATAAGACTAAGAATATAAAATTACTCCCACTGAACTTATGGTATATACAATCTTCACCAAGATTCGTTTCAAAGTCAAATGAAAGAATTACTTGGTTAAATTTGAGATACCATTGACGAGAAGCTTGCTGCCCATAAATGGATTTCTTAAGTTTACAAACTAAATGATTAGTTTGTTCCAAATCATCCACCATTTCTGGTTTCTTCATATAGATGGTTTCCTCAATGTCTCCATTGAGAAAAGCTGTCTTTACATCCATTTGATGAAGCTCAAGATCATAATGTGCCACTAATGCCATAATAATCATAAAGGAGTTTTTAGAAGATACCAGAGAGAATGTTTCTTTGTAATCAATACTTTCCTTTTGAGTAAAACCTTTAGCAACAAGACGAGCCTTATGTATTTCCACATTACCTTGTGAATCCATTTTGGTTTTAAATATCCATTTACAACCAATAGGTTTCAAATCCTTAGGTAATGGGACAAGATCCCAAACGTCGTTGTCTTTCATAGATTTCAACTCTTCATTAATGGCATTGATCCATTTATGAGAATTAGGAATCTTAATAGCTTCATGGAAGGTGAGAGGCTCATCTCCCACTAAACCTAGGTGTCCTTCATTCTCGGCACGATACACCTCATAATCATCCGAAATGGCACTTCTTCTTACTCTAGTGGATCTCCTTAAAGGCACTGGTTCTTCCTCATTTTGAGGTTGTTGAATTTCCTCATTATGATCAACATTTTCATGTTGTTCAATATTTATAGGGGAGTTTATATTTTGATTTTCATGTTCCTCTTGAATTTCAGGTACAAGTACTTGATTTCCAATTGGAACTACAATGGGAAGAGGTATAGAAATGGATGCCTCTTCCTCTTCAAAATCAAAATTAGAAATGGATGCCTCTTCCTCTTCCTCTTCAAAATCAAAATTATTATTCCTTATTTCCCCTCTAAATTCAACATCCTTAAAGAACCTAGCATTTCCCATTTCAAAAAAGGTTCTAGTTTTTGGGTTGTAAAATTTATAGCCCCTAGATCTCTCAGCATACCCCACAAAATAACTACTAACTGTCTTAGCGTCCAGTTTTCCTTCGTTAGGCCTATAAGGCCTAGCTTCTGCTGGACAACCCCATACATGAAGATGATTTAAGGACGGTTTCTTATTCGTCCATAATTCATAAGGGATTTTATTGTTAGTAGCCTTAGAGGGAGCCCTATTGAGAAGATAAGTTGCGGTTTTCAATGCATCGCCCCATAATGAGTGAGGTAAAGAAGTACAAGAAACCATACTTCTTACCATATCCTTAAGGGTTCTATTACGTCTCTCAGCTACACCATTCATGCTAGGCGTACCCGGCATAGTGTAGTGAGGGACAATCCCACACTCTTCAAGATAGCGAGCAAAAGGACCCGGACGTTGTTCTCCCGAACCGTCATTCTGACCATAGTACTCCCCACCATGATCGGATCTAACGTTCTTAATAGTCTTACCTAATTGATTTTCAACTTCGGCTTTAAAAGACTTGAAAACGTCCAAAGATTGAGATTTATCATGAAGTAAATAAATGTATCCATATCGAGAGTAGTCGTCTATGAACGTAATAAAGTATTGTTGACCATTCCAAGAAGGAGTAGGAAATGGCCCACAAATATCCGTATGTATTAGTTCTAAGACACTTGATGCTCTCGAGGATACTTTCCTTTTCTTGTTTGTAAATTTTCCTTTTAGGCATTCAATGCAAAAGTCTTTATCCGGAATATCAAGTTTATTTATGATTCCTTTCTGATACAAGCTTGTCAATTCTCCTTTTGGAGATATGACCTAAATGCCTATGCCATAAGGTATAAGAATTTTCACTTGAAAACTTTCGCTTTTTACTTTTAGTTTCATTATTATGGGACTCATTGATTGTTTGAGTAGTGTTAAGCAAATAAAGATTATCACTACTTGATAAAGTACTAGTACCAACAATAATGGAATTAAAATAAAGATCACATCTATTATTTCCATATGAACAAGAGTAACCCTCTTTGTCCAAAACAGTGATAGATATTAAATTCCTTCTAAATGAAGGTATAATAAATGTATTATTTAGTACAAAATAATATCCAGTACTTAGTAACAACCTAAAAGTCCCTATGCCTATTACTTCAACCGGGTTCCCAGCTCCTATATAGATGAATCTTTCATCTTCGCTAGGTCTTCGGTAATTCAGGCAACCCTGCATAGACATATTAATGTGAGTTGTTGCACCAGAATCCAACCACCATGTATATGAAGGAATTGAAACTAAATTAACCTCAGTACAAACAAGATCAAATGACATACCTTTCTTAGCACGCCAAGCTTGATACTTATGGCAGTCATACTTCATGTGTGTTAGGTCCTTGCAAAAGAAGCACTTCTTTTCTTTATGATCGTTAGATCCCTTAGGCTTCTTGTTGCTTGTCACCGCAATTTCTTTCCCTCTTCTCTTAGTCCCATGAGAAGAGGTAGATGCTAAGTGAGCACTTTCTACCTTAGATTGCTTCAACCTATCTTCTTCTTGTGTCACATGTGAAATCAATTCATTAATGTTCCACTTGTCCTTTTGACAATTATAGGTCACCTCAAAGTGACCAAACTGAGGAGGAAGAGAGATCAAAACTAAATGCACGAGGAGCTCTTCAGTCACCTCTAACTTAAGTGCTTTTAGCTTTGTCGAAAGATGAAGCATTTCCAAAATATACTCCCTAAGATTCCCGATACCCTTGTACTTCATGGAAACAAGTTTCCTTGGGTAGAACTTGTTTCCGACTTTTCGATTTTTGCAAAGCGTTCTTCAAGGGTCTCTAGGAAAGTCTTAGCATTAACGTCCTCGGGAACACTGTTTAAAAATATTTCCGGGACGACATTTTTCATAATCATTAGGCTCACGCGATTAGAGCGTTTCCACTTCTCAGAATATAAGCGGTCCTCAGGGGTGCTTTCATCATTAAGAGGAAGAGGAAACGGCTCCCTAAATGCGAGATTTATGTCCATACAGCCTAAGATCATTACAATTTTGTTTTTCCAATTTTTAAAGTTTGTCCCATTAAGCATTGGAATTGTGCTCATCGCAGCAGTAATAGAAGAAGCGTTAAGTAAATTTGGGAATCGAGAACAAGAATGAATACAAAACAATAATAATTAACTACATTATGAATAAAAGATTAATTATATCAAATGAAATCCATCAATAAGTCAATTAACATGACATCAAAACTAATCTTTGGATTGCGAGTTGATTCATAAATAATTGACTTTGATAACAAGTAATTTGAACAATGTTTGATTAAATGCTTAATCTTCCTTTCGGTAGTCTTAAGCATTTAACAAAACAAATTAATGTTCATTTTATTTGTCATCACATGAATGCTTAAGTTTAGTCAAATGTCAAGATCTTCTTTGGAAAATTCAAGTCATTCACATATTAACTTAAACATTCAACACTTTAACACATTTTGGGTTTAATTAACGTTAATCACTTAGGTGATAATATTATTTAAACAATGAATAAAATTGTTTAAGCATATAATTAATCAAGATTTTAAGGTTTGAAAAATGAATGTTTTGTTCAAGGGAAAAACAAAAAAAAAAAGAATATTTAAAATTTCAATCCTGATGAACAGTGTTTGCACGGCCGATCATGGAAAAGTGCACGGCCGTGCATCAATTAACAGAAACCTTGTTTTCTCGGTGTATAGTGCACGACCGTGCTAAACATAAGGCACGACCGTGCAAGCCTTGAGGTCCGCCCGGGCTTAAAACAACACCCGCCCGGACCGGTTCAAGTGGTCCGACCGGGCTATACCAAAGACCCGGCCGAACTACACCCTTTCAAAACCCACCGTTTCAAACCCTAAGTGGTCCGACCGGGCTAAGACAAACACCCGCTCGGACCAGCACGTACCAGGTGACACCGGTTCAAGAATTCATGGTGCACGGCCGAGCAAAACAAAGGACTCGGCCGTGCATATTTTATTTTCTGCATTCTGATTTTTGTCCAAATGTTTCCCAAAAGGCATGAATAACAAGTAGATCCACATGGTATATACTTAAAATATAAAACCATGTTATTTAAGGATAATCTTGTTTTAAAATTAATGGAATCAAGTGAGTAGATCCATATGGTATGCACTAGACATAAAACCATGTTATGAAGGGATAGTCACACTTGAATCATTGAGTTTAATGAACAAAAAACTTTCAAACCATTTCTTTAATTTAGATGATGATTATCAGTACTCTATTAATGAATTAGAGTTCCTAATCAACATCATAAAACTTAATGATTCAACAGGAAAGACGAATCAATTAAAGCCCAAAGGCTTTCTTAAAAGAACTCAAACTAAATAATAAGCGGGATCTGATACCAATTGTTGGAACAATTTATGACCCTGCATGCCATACTCATATTTAGAAGAGGATTGAGGAAAGAGATGAAGGCGGAAGCATGAATATACCTGTTGAATCCATAGTAGATGTCGAAGGGAGAATTAAGATGAAGAAGAAGATGTAGGAAGATGATCTTCTAAGTGATGAGTGTCTCTTAATCTCTCAAAAAGTCTTCCAAGAATAAGAAGTAAAATTTAGATGAGAGAAAGTAAGAATGTGTAGTTTCTAGGCTTGATGGAATGACCTTTATATATGAAACAAAGTGACACTTCACTTAGGGACCACACCTATTCATTTTTTAAGCAATGTCAATTTACCATTTTGCCCATCATAAATAGATAAATTACATTTCAGGGATTCTACACATTGACTAAGTTTGACTATACTTTGTATTAATATTATAGACATGATTTTATTTATGGAAGGTGCTAAATAACTTGTGTTGCAAGCCATAATGATCTAACATTACATTCAATAGAAATGCAAACCCGATTATATACATGAATTTTTACTCTTTTTTTAAAGAAAAAAAATAACATTTACTAAAAAAATGTTACATTCATTTATATAAAAAAATATAATCATATATGCACTCTGTTACATATCAAATATGACTTTTTCTAGCTACAAAAACTATCAAACTATTTAATTTTTCTTGTAAAACTCCTGTTACATTACAGTAAAAAGTGTTACTTTTGAAGATGAAACTGTTACTTTTATCAAAACAGAGTGTTACATCTCAGGAAACGAGCAGCTCAATTTTTTGAGTGTTAAAAATACTCCATCCGTCCCAGAGTAAGAGTCCTACTTTCTATTTTGGTATGTTCCATAGTAAGTGTCTCATTCCTAAAATGACAATGAATCTTTACTATTCATCCCACTCATTCTCTCTCTTACTTTATTTTTACACTCACAACACTTAAATCACTTTCAACATTTCTTAATCTTCGTGCATTTGAGATGTAGGACTCTTACTCTGGGACGGAGGTAGTATGTTTTTCTTAAAAAAAAAGTCAAACCATATCATGACCTATCTAATTTTATTCGTCTCATCGAGATGAACAGAACGCTATTTTTATTTTATTTTTTCCGATTAGAAATTTCAAGATATAGTATCTTAAAGTTATTGGAGGTTTTTTATTTTTACCCGCGACACGTGTCGCGATTTGGGAGGTGGAAGGGCTGGCGGAGAAGGCCTGGGGCGGGTTCGACCCGTGGACGGTCCGTCGCAGAGCGTGAGACCGTCTCACGTAAGTCTTTGTCTATATATTTATGGGTAAATAATGGAAATATGCAATGTACTATACCCTCGGTTTCAAAAAAGATAGCGTACTATTTAATGACCACATAATGCAATGAACTTTTTGAGAGATTTTTCAAATAATACAACACGCTATATTTTGTTAACAACTCTATTAAAAATGTAACACCAATTACTGATTTAACAAACCCATCCATATCACCATCACCACCTTAGCCAAAGTTTTGGTTTCAATTTATGCCAGCACGTTCTCTCTTCCCCTCCAAACCACACCATGCCACCAGCCTTTCATCCCCCTCCATCTCCCTCTTTCAGCCCCTCCTTCCCCTCCTTATGTTTGCCCCTCTTTCCCCTCTCTATGGCCCCCCTTCTCCATTCCCCTGTACACACGCCATTTTTCCCCCCCTTGCTCTCCACTCTCCTTCGCCCCTGCTTTCTCCTTCCCAATTCGACCCTCTACCACCCAGATTCATAATCTTTAGATTTTCTATTAACGAGATCTATGTTCGAATTTCAAAATAGTGGAAGCCCAAGCTTCAGATCTTTTGTATTTGTTTTTTTTCTTTATCTTTGATGTTGCTAGTGGTGGCCAGATTGGGAGGGCGGTGGTCGGATTTGGGAGAATTGATGGTGTTTGTGGTTGTGGTTGTTGACTGGTGGTGGAGGTTGGGTGGAGATGTGCGAATGACCATAAAAAAATATACATTCATTTTGATTTGGAAATCAAATTTGGGATTTAAGAAAAATGAATCTGAGTATAATGAATCTGGGTTTCTTAATTTTTGATAACATATGTCTATACATGTATATAGACATCCAAATCCATCTACAACGTACGCATCAACATCCAAACTCATATAGTGTATAGTACCAGACATATATGAACCACCGTCATAAGCTCATGTACCAAAACAAAATAATACTACACCAAAAGCATAATCAGGTATAATAGCTCATGTACCAAAACAAAGTAATACTACACCAAAAGCATAATAGGGTATAATAATAGTAAGAAACATATACCAAGCATAATCGGGCACTAGTAAGAGACACCATCTACTACCACAGTGAAATCACATCCAAGTAAATCCACTAATGCCCTCCCTGAAGTCTCTCCATCCTCCTCCGTGCCGAATAGCGACACGGAACATAAGGCGCCGCTGGTGCAGCATATATGTATGACGTTCTAAGGGACATGTCCTCCAAAAGTAGCATCTCCCAGTAAGATGGTAGAGGGGGCACCAACCAGCAAGTTACTCTGAATTCCAAGCATCAACATGGGTATAGAAGCAAGCCTCACCCATAAAGCAGAACCTCCTGTCAGCAGCCCAATCAGGACAAACCTACAAAAAGAGAAGTGATATAATATGGTTTCTAATTCAAGCAATACAAAAGAAAAAATATCAGCATTATGAATTGTACTATCTCTGTCTCAAAGTAAGTGACTATCTTTTTTGTATGTTAAGCACGAAGGAACTTTGAACAATAATTTTAGGTTGATTTAGTTATTCGAATGAAATTTTAAAAAATGTTATTGATAATTAATATAATAGTGTATAAGAAACAAGTTTTATATATATTTTTAAATAATTAAATCAAACTAAAAATTATTGCTCAAAGTTTCTTTGTGTTGACATGAAACATTTGATGATGAAACATCTAATAAATATATGTGCATCTAATAAGTCCTAGAAGATGAAACATTTGATTAAAAAGATTTGTGAATACCAAAATTCTTCTAATTTTAGCCATCAATGAAATTTAATTAACATGAATTGAATATGATATTCTATGAAATTAAAGTTAGATTTCTCATAAGTTAACTTTAGTTTGTTTTTAATATGTACATGTTATACATCTTAAAAGAATATGAACTTAATATAAATAAGTTTGAGATTATCAAAATACCCATATTTTAATTTAATTAATAGAACATAAATAACATATAATGAAAAGTCAAACTCATCATGCATTAAACTAAGTTAAAAAAATATGGTATAATAAATATAAGTTATAACAATTTTTAAACGATACTAATAAAATTTGGGATTATCAAGAATCTTATAATTAATTTTAGTAATACAACTTAATTATCAAGCTGACTTAAGAAGTCCAGTAAAATTGACTTGGCATGCGAAAATTATAAAAGAAACAACTTTAAAAGTTTTACTATTGATGATGCTCTTAGATTTAATAACATTGCATACTAAAAAAGATTTAGTAATATAGGTCAATTTTAATGTTGATATACATAAAGAGGCCTTTGGAGTATAACGTAATGAAAACAAGGATTTAACATTTCGGCCAATGAGAAGAATTTTATTTATTTGGTACAAGTCATAAGATTTAGTAGCCTATTGAATTTACCTTATCAATACAATTAGTTCAACTATTTCATAGCTACAACAAAATAATAAAATAATAATAATAATAATAAATCATTTAAGTAATAAAATAAATAAGTAATAAAAGCCTTAAAAAATCAAATAAATTTAAAAGTATCCCGTGCACAGGAATCACTCTAGTATACATACATATTAAAGTAATATGTGGAAACCAATTATCATGATTGTTATTCATTACAATATTTTCTTTGAAATAGTGTGATGCACGTGCTATGCACGAATAATAGTACTCCATTTGTTTCAAAATATTTGTCGATTTAGAAGTTAAAATTTGTTTCAAAATATTTGTCACTTTACTATTATCAACACATTTTTATTATTTTATCTCAATTATACCCTTATTAATGACTGTGAATCATCTCTTGTACAAACATTTACTCACCTAGAAAATTGAATTAGTTTAAGGGCAATTGAGTCTTTACAACATGCATTCATTACCTTTCATAATATGTGTAAGAAGAATGAACATGGCTGTGAAAAATAAATAATACTAGGATGAATCCCGTGCTCCGCACGGGTACTTTTAAATTTATTTAAAAAAAAATGTTTATTACTTTATTTTAACATAATATATTTATTTTGTTACCACTTACTCCTCCCTTCCCACCTCACTTAATACCTAAGAGGTGGACACAATAATTAAGGGGGAAAAATAAAATAAAGAAAATGTGTGGTAGAAAATAAAGAGAGAGAGAGAGAGAGAGAGAGAATGAGTGGGTTAATAGTAGGTTAGTTGAAAAAATTGTGTGGTGAAAAATGAAGAGAGAGAATGAGCGGGTGAGACAGATTGAATATAAAATTATAAAAAGATTACCATTTTGAGAAGTCTCAAGTGAAGTGAAACGATCAAGTGAGGTGGAACAGAGGGAGTATATTGTTTACTTATTTTAAAGCATGATGAGTTTGCCTCTTCGTGATGATCTAACATTAATTTCGTATCATACTATATTCATTTCAATTTAATTAAATTTAAATAAGAGAATTTTGGTAATCTCAAAACTTTTTTTTGTCTAATGTTCCATCTTCTATGACTTATTATATGCATATATACTTATTAAATGTTTTAACTTTTAATTTAGTTAATTCATAATTAAGAGACTTTTGATAAGCAAAATATTAATTTACCTACTCATTCATCTCCCTTTAAGATTTATAACACTAAAAAAATATTTAATTCATAATGAATCTATCTTTGAATTTTATATGACTTTTCATATTCAGTTCCTTTAAATTAAGTTACACTTCTAATGTTTCATCTTTTTAGACTTATTATATTCATATATATATTTATTAGATGTTTTAATTTTAAATTTGATTCAATTTATATGTAAAGACTTTTGATAATCCAAATATTAAGTCATCTTATAATTCATGTCCTTTAAAGACTTGTTGCATAAATAAAGTAGAATTAATTCATAGTGGATCTAACATTCGATTTTAAAAGACTTATCATATTCAATTAATCATTAAAATTAGTTTGCATCTTTTAGGACTTATTATATGAACATATATTTATTGCATGTTTTAATTTAATTTAATTTGATTCATAAATAAAAGACTTTTGATGATCCAAAGTCAACCACTCATTCATCTTCCTTTAAGATTATAACATAAAAACTGTTTTTTTTTTTTAAAAAAAATATGGATCAATCAGTAATTTATATGAGTGGTTTTTTTTTTATTAAGTATTATCTTGATAGTATAAAGTAATAATCTTTTCATGGATCAATCAGTAATTTATAAATATGGAGAGGACTTTTTGTAAAGTTTTATATGGTGGATAGAAAGTGTATATGTGTCTATACAAACTTAATTTATATAATTAATTTGATATTTATAATAAAAATTATAAATTAAATATATTTAATAATTACCTATCTAAGTATATATAGACAAATGAAGTAAATTATGTATTTTCATCAAGAAAATTGGATCACTAAACAATAAAAAATTTAAGAAAAAAAAATTATAATAACATAAAAATAAGAAAAAGTTCTAATTGAAAATGGATGTGAAGTTCATATAACTTGGTAACTCATTTTTGTAACTTAATACTTGCAATTGTATTACATTGATATATACATAATTTGTATTAAAATCTACAACTCCAAAACATAATCTGGAGTAAAAGATAAAGAATAAATTAAAATTAATTAGTAAAAAATAAATAAAGTATATAAAACATCAACGAAGACCAAAATTAACTCTCAAATAAAATTATGATAAAAAATCAAATATATAGACATAGCAATTAAAAGGATAACTCACCAAAATGTAAAATAATTTTTTAAACTCAAATAAGAACTAAATTCAAATAACAAATATCATAAAAATAAGAAATTGGTTATATTCAAATCAATTAAAAAAATAAATTATGTCGACCTTTTCAGGTTCTATAACGAATTTGTATAAATGAATCTAAGTACTTCACATACCTAAGAAGTTTGGCGGGTAAAGTAAAATCAAACTTATTCTGTCTTAAAATAAATATATTTTGTTTTTTTTGATGAAGAGAACAAATAAATATTTATTTTGGACGGAGGTAATAGTAAAATAAAATGATAAGCGGAAATCCAATGAGATAATATATGCAAAAATTATAGAGGTGAAACATACTCAAATGATGTAATTTTTCTCATTCAAACTAATGTATTCTTCCTCATCAAAATTTGTCCAAGAACTATCTTCCCAACCTAAAGGAAAAGAAACAAAAAAAAAAAAAAAAATTGTGAGAAATTAGTGAAAGTTAAATTAAACCATATACATAGACTGAGAAATAGAATGTTAAAAAAAATGGAACAATTGACATGAATGTATAAAGAAGAAGAGAAGTAGGAGAAAGTCTTTCATGTTATACAACAATAAACACAATATTCGGTTTTAATTTTATATATTCCGTGGAAAGACCATATGTATCCCAAAATTAAGAGTCATCTAGGTCCTTTCATCTTCAAGCTAATGTAGGTATTGAATGGAGAATTACAAAAAATACGTTTGAAATAAATATATATAATCTTTCATATTCTTTATTAGTTTATTTCATTTAGGTGTAGTTATTGTAATTCATTCACTAACTTGAAATGCATTTTGTCTTATCCTATCATTTGATTAATGAAATTTGATCAATTGAAAAGTCACACTTTTAATGTAATTCATGCACCAACTTGAAGTGCATTTAGTTTTATCATATTATTTGATTAATAAAGTTTGATTAGTTGAAAAGTCAAAAGTCACACCTTTAAATGCACACCTACCTAATGTATACTTCTATTCTATATATATAAGTATGAGTTCTATTAGATATTAACATGTTCTTATAGAATACTCTTCTCTTTATATATGTTTTCTATACAACTTATGTAAAGAGAAAAGTGATTCAATTGTATCCATTCCATACCTATTGTTATCAACTACTCTTATTATCTAGGTAGCCGAATGCCAAAAGACTTTGGAATTTGAACAATCATCCACATGGAAGCCTCACGATCAAGAGAAACCCTTTTGTTGCTTATGTGTCATTCCCATAGTGGTTTTGGCCAATTTTAAAATACTATAGTATAGATTTTTCCAACATGCATTCCTTAATCAATCGGGTCATTCTCCTTTTCGGCCCGAACAACGCTGTGAATCCATCCCAAAGATGTTCCTTTAAAAAAAAGGAAAGAAGAAAGAAGGTAAGAAGAATGTAAGATTTAAAAATAAAATGAAAAACGGGGATGAATTACCTTCTGCAAACAGATGTTTGCCGTGGTAATGTTCATCAACAAGAACATGGCATTATTGAGTAGCTTTGGCCGGAACATGAGTTTGACCCTTGAATGATGATTCCATTTTGGTCAATACATCAGAAAGAGTGTGGATTGATTGCATTTCCAGCATCCGATATATGTACGGCTTTAGCTCTCTCGGAGCAGCTGCAATGGCACCCTTAAGAAGGGTCCCATCAAACTGGTTCATATGAAGTTTGGGATACTTTCTACGAAACCGAACCAGAACGGTCAATGCATAAGGGGTAGGGGGGGTGGTGGTGGTGGTATGATATTTTCGGAAGAGGTGGTTAAGGATGAACATGGCTGTGAATAATTAGGATTCCGATTGATTTGGGGGTTGGGGAGAGGATTTCGATGTCCCTCCGAAATCAGCAATAGCAATGGCTCTGCAACCGCTTGGTAATCGACTTACAAATGCTACGATCCAAGTTCTAAACAACTGTATGTTTCGCGACATGTTGTATTTGTTGAAAATGAATTTTCAGGTTCACAGTTACACAATAAAAAAAATTAACTGTATTTTCATCAATGGGTGCAAAAAAAATTCTAATGCATTATTAATTTTATTTTAAAGGAGGCAAATTTCAATAAATTGCACTAAACCCTCAAAATTTTTGAAATTTTGCTCTAGTAAAATTTTATTTTTTTAAAATCAATGGGGGCAATTGCCCCCTTTGACATGTGCGTAGCTCCGCCCCTGATCTACTCATATCCCTACAAATATACCACCCTCAAACCCTATCACAATAACACATCCAACCATTACACATGAAACCCCCTCCACTACCACCCATCCAAACCCTTCCGCAGATCTGATAACTCATCATCACCCTCTTCAAACCAGATTTCCTCCCCTCCATCTCATCAATCGCCTCAACCATCACCACCTCCCTCTCCTCGTCCTGTTAGAAATCGCAAAGTCAACCAAAAGTACTACAACTCCATGATGGTTAATCACATTACAACTCATCCCGTGCCTAGCACCATCGAACCGAGCTGTGTCTCCCAAGCTCTTAAAGATCCCGAGTGGCGTCATGCTATGGCAGCAAAGTTTAATTCTCTCCTCTTCAACAAAACTTGGGAACTGGTTCCAAAAAACTAATCAAAATCTTCTTGGTTGCAAATGGGTGTTTCGGGTGAAGAGAAACACAGATGGCACCATACAAAAGTTCAAAGCACGCCTTGCTGCAAAAGGCTATCATCAACGACCTGGTGTTGATTTTACAGAAACATTCAGCCCCGTCACCAAGCCGGTAACAATCAGAATTCTTTTATGCCTAGCACTTGCTCAAAATTGGCCGTTACGCCAACTCGATGTTAATAACGCTTTCTTAAATGGAAGCCTTCACGAGGAGGCTTACATGGCACAACCTCCCGGATTTGTAAACCAGAATTTCCAAATCACATATGCAAGCTTCGAAAGGTACTTTACGGCCTCAAACAAGCACCCCGTGCTTGGTATAGTGAGTTGAAAGCGTTCTTGCTGGACTTTGGGTTCAAAAATACCATCTCTGATGCTTCTTTATTTGTCTATAACATAGATGGGGTACTTCTTTATTTTGTCGTCTATGTGAATGATATAATATTAACGGGAAACAACTCAAAGTTCATTGATCAATTTATACTCAAGCTGCATAACAGATTCGCCTTGAAGGATTTCGGTTTGCTGCACCACTTTCTCGGAATTGAGGCTATTTCTACACCTGATGGCCTGTTTCTCTAGCAGCACAAACACATCTCAGACATTCTTGAATCTCAAAACATGGCTGGTGCGAAAGAAGTAACCACGCCGATGCATTCAGCTAGTGCTCTCCATGATTCCTCACCCAAGTCTGATGTTACACCTTACCGAAAAGTAATAGGTGCACTTCAATACCTGTCTCTCACTCGGCCCGATATTGCCTATGCCACCAATAAATTATCACAATTTATGCATGATCCAACAGAAATTCAATGGCAAGCCTTGAAACGATTGCTTCGGTATTTGAAAGGTACCATTCATTATGGTCTATTTCTACAGAAAAAACAAAGTATCACTCTCAGTGCGTTCAGCGACTCAGATTGGGCAGGATCGCATGAACAAGGGCGATCCACAACAGGCTTCATTATCTATCTTTGATCTAATCCTATCTCTTGGCAATCTTCACGTCAAAAATCTGTTACTCGATCTTCGACAGAAGCAGAATACAAAGCTATTGCCCATACTACTGCAGAACTAGTTTGGATCAAGCACTTACTTCTTGAACTTGGAGTTAAAACAGCTGAGACTCCAGCTCTTTATTGCGACAATATCGGGGCTACATACCTTTGTGCTAACCCTCTATTCCACAGTCGCATGAAACACATTGCCATTGATTACCACTTTGTCCGTGAACATATTGCAAATCAAGAACTGAAAGTTCTTCATATCAGCTCGAAAGACCAGCTTGCAGACACACTCACAAAACTACTTGGTTGGCAATCGTTCCTAGCTGCTCGAACCAAGATTGGCATCACCAATGGTTCAGCCATCTTGGGGGGGCGTATTAATGCATAACATATGCACTTTCCATACAACAATTATCACGTTGTTGACTATGAGTATATATGTATATATGGCAGAATTTGTAGAATTTGTACAGCAATTATGATGTACTCAAATCACTCCACAATTGATGTACACGTACTCACCATTGTATTATAAATAAGCCTCTATCAATAGAATGAAAGTCAACTTGGCCTATGCAATCATCTCTTTGTATTTGCCTTAACTGCAGGCTTATGTGCACCCTTAAGCTACTCAAGTAAATTAGCAACCCATCCAATGTGGAAACTGATACAAGACATTATGTTTACATAGAGTTCCAAGTATAGCCTGGTCAATACAAGCCAACTTTGATTCAATCATTAATGCAAATTTAATCATCCTATTATATTTTAAATATGATGATTATATTTGCATTAATATTTGGGTCAAACTTAACTCATATTGACCAAAAGTGCTTTTTCAAATGGGACGGAGATAATATACTATTTGAGATGAGTTACACCAGACTCATGTGTGTTCATTTTATGCCTTTTAAAAATATTTCTATCCTACTATGGAGTGACGGTCAATAATATATCCGATGAATAGACTTTGGTAAAAATTTAGTTTTGTAGTGAAATATTGTTGACTTGTGTATTCTAATGGTCTCAAAATTATATGTTCCATACCACTTGCAGGAAAATGTTATTGTTAAGCTGACAGAACCTTTGGAGTCTCCTCATGCTGCAACATTGGAATTACTTGTAGAGAAGGAGCAAGCTAAGCTTCCCTCATGAAAGATTTGATGAGCGATTCAAGATAAAAAAATTTCTTTATTATTCCGTCTTCATATTATTATTTCCAGCGAGTTAAAGCAAAGGAGTTGCGTTTTTCTAGAACGAGATACAACTCTAATCACACTGTTAGGTGAGACATTATGCCAAAGTCCCTCAAGGGGGACTAAAGCTTTAGTTTAGGACAAGTATTTAAAATTTATTTTCTTTTCTTGGTAGATCGAATTGATTTACAATGATTCTCAAATTCGATATACGAGGATCAATAATTTGAGTTTTTTGTCCAATTCCTTGAAAAGGTTGGGGACAATGTGTTAATTGAAATTTCCAATTTTTTTTTTCCTTTTGAAAAAAGTTAGTCCCATAGGAGTTTTTGGACATAATCGTAAGAAAAATTCGTCAAGTGCTCACGGCACGCACATAGTTTAGGCTTAATATTACCATAAGCTTGAATCATATCTCAAACATAAACATAGATTCAACAATTGAAATACATTATAAATAAAACGAGACGGAGAATCAAAGCCCAGTTGAATATACAATAGAAATAAGTCTCATTTGTTATGGAAAGGTTGGTAACACTTACAAGGCTACCCTTCTACACCTGTACAACATAAGTAACAACACCTTTCAAATGCAAGTTTCACTAGTTAAATAATACTGATCAAGTTCAAAAGACAATTTTCATCCATAAATAATTTGTGACATGGTTCATCTGCAAATATTTCAGACATATATAATAATACCATCATAAACCAATAAGACGTAAGCTCTTGATCTTAAGCAAAGGAAAATCCTTTAAGAGGAGCAAATTTCTCAAGTATTGCAGCCTCGTGATCTTCTGCAATTTTCTTCTTCATCTCCCATTCAGACCTCTGAACATGAGCCAACTTAACTTCCCGAACAACGTTTGGGAGACAACTAACCACCATTTTTTGCTTAGATGTGAACTCGTCAATTTCTTGCTTCTTTTTCTCAATGTCATTGCTTACTTGATCTCTTTTGTATAAAAGATAAAAGAGTTCTGGATCATTTTTCTCTATGGCTAACGATTCAGAGATGAATTGTTTCTGGAGCAGAGCAGCTTTCCCTTTTGATTCATTGTACTCGTTCTTGAGATTATTAGCCAGAGTTATTTTGGCTTCCATGTCAGCAAAGAATTTCTCAGAATCGGATATCATTTTCTTGGTCTTCTCAAAATATTTAGCTCCTGCTGGAATTCCTTGAATGAATTTCAAAACTTCATCTTCCGCAACCTGGAGGTTTGGATCTCTTTGAATTGTGGAGGACAGCATCAAGATATCAGAAACTATATCTTCTGAGGACAGTATGGAACGGAGATCCATACGAAGAATTTCAGATAGCTTTTTCCGAGCTTCTTGTGGAGAAAAACGAACTTCTTGTGGAGGCGGAGAAAGAAGATCATCTAACGAATTCAGATAATCATCGAACCTCTCAGGAATGGCTTCGGATTGTAATTTGTCACGAGTGACTGAAAGTGCAATAGAACTATAGGCAGCAGATGAGGTGGCATGTTTGCTATCACTTTGGGCATTTGCAGAATCCATTGCTGTTGGATTACTCGAGCTTTCCCCATTACTTTCAAACCATGTGTCAGATATATCGTCCATATACTTTGGAGTACTAGAACGTGCTATTAGTCTTGAAGATTTCCTAGTTGACGTAGCCATGTTTTCCGCATTCTCTCCTCCGTTGACTGTTTTGCCATGTGGGAAACGGACGAGTATTAGAGGACATGTCCAATTGTAAACAATACGGAGTAATATTCATCTTATTAGCAAGCCATTGCATTTGTCCATTTGGAGCTTTATAATCCTTGTTTCTGATTCTAGTATGATTGAGCATACCAAAACTTCTCTAAAGGAAATGGCAAGACACTTAATCAGGATAAGAGTCCGGTTTGAAGGCATTTCTCAGACAGCACAAAAAAAATATTCCAGAGGATTAGTCAAGAGGATTTGTGTGAATAGAAAAGAAGCAATTTTCTGCATAGACTGAAAAAATGATTGCAAATGTTCAATACTAAATGTATTCTCCTTTACAAATTAAAACCAAAAACAATTTTTTTTTTTTGGGTGATAGGAGTTCATCTGTAGTTTTTTACGCACACACATACGCGTACCAAAATTGACAACAATCGTACAAACAATATTATAAAGTAGAGAAGCGGTATGAGGGTAATGTAAGCTAACCTTTCTTTTGATAGCTCCCTACTTCATAATAAGTTGAATCTGAATAAGAACCCTTTTTCCTAACCATAATTTTGCTCTGCTGAACAAGTACAAATAGTTTATGATCAAAAGGACTAATCTCTTATTTTATCATACACCCATTGAGACTATAAATCACAAGATTTAAAGAGCAAAGGCGTGATTCGTTAGCCAACAAAATTATCTGTAACATACATTTATATGAAGACAAACAAAAGATGAGAGAATATATGTGCAAACACAATGCCCAGAACATATGTTGCTGACTATTTACCGTAAACAATAGCTTTTTTTTTTTTTTTTTTATCTAATTGTAGTTCATGTTTTTTTGTTTCGCCCCCACCCACCCCCCCCCCCCAAATATCTTGTGCATTGTAAATAAACATTGATTTGCATGATTTAGAAACATAAAAATTGGAAATTTAGGAAAATTGCATACAATACTACACAAATCACACATTGCTGACATACTTTTCTATACAGATATACAACTACAAGATAAAGAGTGTGTGTGTGTGTGAGAGAGAGAGAGAGAGAGAGAGAGAGAGATTCCAGTTTGATGTATCAAGAACAAGAATCCCAAATCACCCAACCCCTAGGTTCACTAATTCCATTAGCTACTTCAAGAACTACTACCTCTGTCCCAAAGAAAATGTCCAAAAAAAAAATCAAATTTGTTTTCGATCAAAGAGCAAATTTGAAAATATTTTGGATATTTATTTTGGGTAGGAGAAAATATAAAAATAGACAACACATAGAATCATTTAAGCATAAAAGAGTAAACCCACTTGACACGCACACACACAGACAATGGGTAAATGAAGATTAATGTAGTTTGTGATGAAACTTACCAGAGAGATTCAAAGCACAGAGAGAGAGAGAGAGAGAGAGAGAGAGAGGAGCCTGTAAAACAAAGGAAAAATGGAAGTAAAGAAACTGAGATGAATGAAATGAGGAATCAACTAGTACTTAGTACTTACCAAACCAATACAATCAGTGAAAATCAATAATGACAAGTTTACCCCTACACAGTACTAGGGTTATAGTATTAAGTTCCAAGACTGCAAAAGACAACAACCTCTGTGTCTGCCATTTTCACCACCATAACAAACTTTCTGTTTTAAGCATCCAAATAAAATCACTACAGCTATACTGATAGTACTCCATCTTTCCCAAAATGAATGACCAAAAAAATTTCAAATTTGCTCTTTGATAAGCAAATTTCAAAAAAGAAATTGTCATTCATTCTGGGACGGATGTTTGGATATTCTTATAAAAGCTATGGTACATATATAATATTCCAACAAAGACAATGTTATGTTTCAGCTGTCAGCACAAACACAAAGTGAAAGTAGTTACGATGTGATTAATGATTTTGATTAGCATAGTTAATTTGAATTCACGACATTAACTTGTTCGGCTGAAACAAAGTTTTTATTTGTTCAATATCCATCTAATATTCTTGATGAAAAGGCTGCAAAATATGTTCCGTTCCATTCATTTGGACCAATGTTCCTTAACCGTAACAGAGTTTTCAGCTAATCATATGTGATCACAAAATACAACTTAACTTCAAAAGGAGATCACATTAAGACATCCAAACTGAGCAAAATGAGCAACGAGAACCTCTCTAACCATACTTAGACGTCTGTTTCATCACTTTCCGAGGTTAAATCAAAAAGCATTCCCGCATACTTTGTGGTGAATTTTCCCATGAGTCTTGAAGATTTCCTAGTACGTTGGCCATGTACAACATGCTTTTGTGTTATCTTTCCTGGGGTTCCAGTTCCACCTACTTTGGCTGCTTCCAATTTGATAGACTTTCGAGGACGAGGACTAGGAGAAGCTTTAGGTGCAACAACTTTCTGCTTGGTAGATTTTCGAGGATTAGGAGGATCTTTAGGTGCAACCGTGTCCTGCTCGGTAGACTTTGGAGGATGAGGGCAAGGAGTATCTATAGCTGCAACACGGATACATGCATAGGCGTATTGGCTAAATATGAAACAAGAGACAACTTCCATTCTTAAAGTAACCTAGTCAATGTCTACAATGCAATATTGCAATTATAATTGATTCTAGGAGCACCTATCTTCAACAAAAAATGTTGTTTTTGTACTAAAATTGTAAGTGCTTTTATATGTGCATGGATTTACCAATAAAGTTTAAGTGCGTGCGGACTTTAATTTAAATCCATGACATTCCTTTTCTAATCACTTTTATTTCTTTTATTTGAATAAACCTCTCAAGTATATTAAGTTGCATACAAAGAGAGAGTGAAGAGCTGAGAGAGTATATTTTCAACAAAACATGACTACCCCTTTTTATTTTTATAGCAACATGAACTTGGTTGCCAAGGGAAAGACAATTTGGGTTTCCCTTCCAAGTCATCTATACGTGGCAAACATTATTACTAGATGACTCACTAATTTACTTTTATTATTTTTTATTTGTTTTTTCAATTTACAAACAAATAAAATTCTTTAATTTAGAAAAGGATATATTTAATTTATAAGGCGGGAGTACCATTTTATTAACTCCCAAGTTTTAACTCACTTTAATTTTCATCAAAGTGAAACTATACTGTTAAAACTTATTTACTGTGACAAAAGTCATGTGGGACACACTCATTTAGAATATAAAATATTCTAACAAAAATCACATACAAATAATCCCTTGAAATGAAAATCTTAGTATCAAATATTGTAAAGTCTGGAGTTTTTTGCAAGAAACATGCAAAATACAGTGATGTTTGGTTAAATCCAAAATGCAGTAACTAGTTTAGGCCCTCAAGGATATGCCGGAGAGAACAAATTCTCTATGCCACTTTTGTGTGCCACTAGTGATCCAACGGCTATGCATCATTCATGACAACATCTTCATGTCATCCCTAATTATTCATATTCGTTGAATCACTAGTGGCATGTGAAAGTGGTACTCCCTCTTTCCCTAAATGAATGTCCAAATTCAAAAAAAATTTGTCCCAAAATAAATGTATTTTTATCAAAAAAAAAAAAAAAAACTTTGTCCCTAAACGTTTTTTACCAAAACATTCCCGCTATTCATTTTATTATCGTAAAACTAAATGTTTAGGAAGTGGATAACAAGAATATTTATGCCCATTAAAATATATAAAAGCACACATTTTCAGAGTGACATTCAATTAGGGACGGAGGGAGTACAAGAGAATTTGATCTTCATGCTGGAATGGCTAACAATGTGCTCTGCATCTTTAATCACATTTATATCTAAGTAGGAACTGTGAGTTATACTGGAATATGACCATGTAAAATGAATAAGGGTAAATAAGTCTAAACGCTGACCTTTCTTCTCGGGTTGACTTTTAACTGGAACTTTCCTCAGAAGCAAAACATCTGTGAAAAAATTTCTTCAAACAGAATTTCCTGATGTGGATATTGATGCATTTTTTGCTTCTTTCAGTTGGAAAGTTCCAGTTAAAAGTCAACCCGAGAAGAAAGGTCAGCGTTTAGACTTATTTACCCTTATTCATTTTACATGGTCATATTCCAGTATAACTCACAGTTCCTACTTAGATATAAATGTGATTAAAGATGCAGAGCGACATTCAATTAGGGACGGAGGGAGTACAAGAGAATTTGATCTTCATGCTGGAATGGCTAACAATGTGCTCTGCATCTTTAATCACATTTATATCTAAGTAGGAACTGTGAGTTATACTGGAATATGACCATGTAAAATGAATAAGGGTAAATAAGTCTAAACGCTGACCTTTCTTCTCGGGTTGACTTTTAACTGGAACTTTCCAACTGAAAGAAGCAAAAAATGCATCAATATCGACATCAGGAAATTCTGTTTGAAGAAATTTTTTCACAGATGTTTTGCTTCTGAGGAGTAGCCTTGCCCTTCTATGGGGTTGAAGACGTTTTGGCACGACCAAGTATCTATCTTGATAGAAGGTACTACTTGTGTCAAATCTTTTTCCGACTTTCCAACCCCATATATCGCCTTCATTTGGCCAATCAACCGGTGCATATGGTAAACCTTCTCCAGAAAGTTGTGGACAACGAACTTTCTTGATAATCAATGAGTCGGATTCTTCACTTTCGTCGACAATGTTAGCATCCATAGCTTAATTACTGTGTTGAACATGTATTCAAAAGATAGTGATGGTAAATAAAATTGAGACATTTATTATAAGACGGAGTGAGTAATACTTGTAGTTGTAGTGTTCATTTGGTACCAAAGAATCTTGATTCTGTTTCATGTTATTTAAACATTTATGAAATGATATAATGAAATGGTGTGTGAACTAAAAAGGCAATAGGAACGAGAGAGATAGGCTGGAAACTTGTTATTCATTCATAACTCAAAAGCCTAATATATAGGCAATTACAAAACAGAAAGAGCACTAAAATAGGACTGATAACAACCCATGATTTCCCTAATCCATTACTCCACTAACTCCTACAAAGTAGAAAACAAATAAACAAACTCCTAAGACTAGGTCAACTAAGAAACTAGAGCAGCTAACAAACTGCAATTTATTTCAACAGTCCCTCCCTTAAACTGATGTTTTCTAACATTCAGTTTAAAGCTTTGATTGATTCCAATGTGCACACACCCAGTAACCTCCTTAGCTTCATGAACGACTCCCTTTTGAGTGCCTTGGTGAAGATATCTGCAGCTTGATCTTCACTCTTACAGTAGATCAAATTAATTGTTCCAGCATTGCTAAGGTCTCTTAAGAAATGATACTTCACGTCAATATGTTTGCTTCTTCCGTGAAGCACTGGATTCTTCGACAACTTGATTGCTGAACTGTTATCACAGAAAATCATAGTAGCCCCCTCTTGCTTGAACTGTAGCTGCTCGAGAATTTTCCTCAGCCAAATAGCTTGACAAGCACAAGCTGTTGCAGCGACAAACTCAGCTTCAGTAGTTGATAATGTAACAATAGGTTGCTTCCTCGATGACCATGAAACAGCTCCCGTACCCAACATAAAAACATAGCCTGAAGTGCTCTTTCTATCATCTCGGTCTCCTGCATAATCACTATCAGCGAACCCAATTAAATCGGATGTTTCTCCCTTTCTGTAGAACAAACCAAAATCCTTAGTTCCTTGCAAATAACGAAGGATTCTTTTAGCAGCCAACATATGCATCTCCGTCGGCTTCTCCATATACCGACTTATAAGACCCACAGAATACATGATGTCGGGTCTCGTCGCTGTCAAGTACATCAGGCTTCCCACGATCTGCTTGTAGAGTGTAATGTCCACCTTCTTGCCGTCTTGATCTTTGTGTAGCTTTAATCCAGTCTCACTTGGTGTACTCACAGGGTTACAATCTTTCATTTGAAACCTATCCAACACATCTCTCACATATTTCTTTTGAGAGATAAAGATCCCCGATGAAGATTGCACTGCTTCAATGCCAAGGAAGTAATGCATTGGCCCAAGATCAGACATTTCGAATTCCACCATCATAGACTCCTTGAATTCTTCAAACATTGCACCATCATTCCCAGTATAAATCAGATCGTCAACATATAAGCAAACTAGAAGTAATTTCCCTCCATCTCCAATTTTAACAAATAAAGTGTGCTCATATGGACACTTCTGAAAATTTTCTTTCAGAAAATAAGCCTCGATACGACTATACCAAGCACGAGGCGCTTGTTTTAAACCGTAAAGGGCCTTTTTTAATCTGTAAACCTTATGCTCATTACCAGATTTAATATAGCCAGGGGGTTGATCAACAAATACCTTCTCCTCCAATGTTCCGTGCAAGAAAGCAGATTTGACGTCGAGTTGGAAGATATGCCATGAATTTTGGGCTGCTAACGCAACTACAAGCCTGATTGTATCGTGTCTGGCCACTGGAGCAAAAACTTCCTTATAATCAACGCCGTACTCTTGCTTGTATCCTTTAGCCACCAAACGAGCCTTGTACTTGTCGACCTCACCATTTTCTCTTAGTTTTGTTTTAAAGACCCACTTCACACCAATTGTCGTATGGCCTTCGGGAAGATCAGACAGCTCCCAAGTATTGTTTCTCTCTATGGCTTCAATTTCGTCATCCATTGCCTTTCTCCATTTTGATTCTTTCACTGCACTTTCAAAATCTGTAGGATCACAATCTGAAAACAAAGCGAAGTAAGTGGACGCATCCTCTGCTTGATTAACTCCTGGCACATCATAGTCTGCCATCCAAGCAGGCCTTCTTCGAACACGTTGGGGACGCTGAACTGCCTCTTTTTCTGTCCCTGAAATGGGTGAATTACCTTCCGGTTCAGCCACTATGACAATGCCTTCTATTGACGGAGTTGCTGGAACTACATCTTCAGTTTCTTCTTCACCATTAGAAATAAATGGAGCAGCTGCTTGCTGCGAATTCCAATTCCAAGTCTGCTCTTCATCAAAAATAACATCTCTGCTAGTCACAATCTTCTTCGTCACAGGATTGAATAACTTGTATGCTTTGGATGCTTCGCTTATGCCGAGAAAGACACACTTTTCACCCTTATCATCCAGCTTCCTTCTTTTCTCATCTGGAACATGTGCGTATGCGATGCATCCGAAAATTCTGAAGTGATCAACAGCTGGTCTCTGTCCACTCCAAGCCTCTTCTGGTGTCATGTTTTGAACAGCAAAAGTAGGACTTCTGTTCAAAAGATGACAACTCCATTGCACTGCTTCAGGCCAAAAACGTTTTGGAACTCTTCCTCTGGCCAACAAGCTCCTAACCATGTTTAGAATGGTTCGATTTTTCCTCTCCGATACACCATTTTGCTGCGGTGTATAAGGAACTGTGAGCTGTCTTCGGATGCCTCCTGCTTCACAATAGGTTTTGAATTCGTTAGAGCAATACTCTCCTCCACGATCAGTACGAAGAGTTTTAATGGTTCGCCCTGTTTGATTTTCAACCTGCGCCTTGAAGCTTTTAAATGCACCAAAAGCCTCTGATTTCTCCTGCAAAAAATAGACCCATGTTTTCCGAGAATGATCGTCAATGAAGGTAATAAAATATCTTTTACCCCCATTAGAGCATGGCGTTATCGGACCGCAAATGTCGGAATGAACAAGTTCAAGAATCTTCTTTGCTCTCCAGGATTTTCCTCGAGGGAATGAAACACGGTGTTGTTTGCCTATAACACACTCTTCACAAACTTGGGAAGGAATGCTAATATGAGGAATACCACTGACCATGTTTTTCTCTTGAAGAGTCTTTAACCCACCAAAATTTAAATGACCATAGCGAAAATGCCAAAGCCAGGAAGTGTCTTTCACATCAGCCATCAAACAGGGATGATCACTTTCAATACTCAATGGAAATAGCCTATTAGAACTCATACGAACCACAGCAACTATTCCTCTAGATGGATCATAAATCTCACAAGCACCCTTTTGAAAAGTTATTACATAACCCTTTTCTAAGAGTTGGCCAGCACTTAGGAGATTACTTTTCAACTCAGGAACGTAGAAAACATTTGAGATTGTTTCTACAGACCCATTCCTGTTTTTAATATTAATGTCACCCTTTCCCATAACATTAACCGTTGAACAATCACCAAAACGGACTTTGGAACGAAAGGCTTCATTTAAACAAGAAAAAAAGACTTACTTCCACACATATGGTTGCTACAGCCTGTATCCACGTACCAAACATCTGAAGTAGGTTCCGGACTGACTTGAACCGCCATCAACAAGGTTTCAGCTTCCTTCTCTTCTGCGAAGTTTGATTTCTCTCCCCTTTCTTTGTCATCAGGCAACTTAACATGACATTCAGAACGAAAATGACCATATTGATGACATCGAAAGCATTCTACCTCAGATTTATCAAAGTGCTTATTCTTTCCTCTTCCTTTGCCTTGAGTTTGATCATCACCATCTTTGAAGTATCTCTCACCATCTTGATTACTTCGACTTCGACCACCTCTTCCTCTTCCTCTACCACCACCTCTACCTCTACCTCTTCCTCCAGAATTTGAAGAATGAATAAATGTAGAGGCCTTTAAAGCTTGCTCCTCCGGAGTGGATCTGCGATTCATCTTCTTCTCACGAACCAACAACGAGCTTTGAAGTTCATCAAGCGTAAGCGTATCGATGTCCTTAGATTCTTCGATTGAGCATACAACATAGTCAAACTTTGGTGTCAACGAACGCAGTATCTTCTCAACAATGGCCACGTCTTCCATCTTTTCTCCGAGAAATCGCATCTTGCTAGCTATTTCCATGGTCTTTGAACAATAGTCATCAATCGATTCGCCTTCCTTCATTTGCAGAATCTCGAAATCTTTTCTCAAGGCCTGAAGCTGTGAACGCTTTACTTTGGAATTACCTTGATATTTTTTCTTCATGGAGTCCCAAATATCCTTGGAAGAATCTTTGATAAGAATCGTCTCTAGGATAGACCGATCAATCGCTTGGAACAAGTAATTCTTTGCCTTCAGATCTTTTAACTTCAATCCCTCCAACTCTGACTTTTGTGCATCCGTGACTGCCACACCAGCTGCTGGTGCTGCTACACCAGATTCAATCACCTGCCAGTACTCCTTTGATCTCAAGAAGTTCTCCATCAACATGCTCCAATGGTCATAGTGACCATCAAAGCGGGGGATAGCTGGTTGCACAAAATTGTCGTTGGCCATGGAAACTTTTATGCTGCTGCAACAAAAGTGAAAAGAAAAAAGGGCTGTTGTATTATTTTTTACTCACTCACTTCTGGTAAAGATCTCACAAGTCACTCTATGTTTTCTGAACCAGGCTCTGATACCAGATGTGAACTAAAAAGGCAATAGGAACGAGAGAGATAGGCTGGAAACTTGTTATTCATTCATAACTCAAAAGCCTAATATATAGGCAATTACAAAACAGAAAGAGCACTAAAATAGGACTGATAACAACCCATGATTTCCCTAATCCATTACTCCACTAACTCCTACAAAGTAGAAAACAAATAAACAAACTCCTAAGACTAGGTCAACTAAGAAACTAGAGCAGCTAACAAACTGCAATTTATTTCAACAGTCCCTCCCTTAAACTGATGTTTTCTAACATTCAGTTTAAAGCTTTGATTGATTCCAATGTGCACACACCCAGTAACCTCCTTAGCTTCATGAACGACTCCCTTTTGAGTGCCTTGGTGAAGATGGTGATTGTTGTGTAACAAAATGGAAGAGATGGAGTAATAGACCTGTAAAATGGACTAGTTAATCACATATTCACACCATTTGTGGATCTACTGGCTGGCAGATTTTAAATCCACCAGGAAAAAAAAAGAGAGGAATGTTTGTAATGTACAAGTTTTTATTCGAAACGTACAACTTTTTGTTCAAGAAGAAAGAAAACAAAATTTAAGGAAAAAGGAAACTGACACATTACCAGCAATACTAAGAACACAACAATAACCCAATCTTTTTTTTTTTAATTAATGAATGGCTTATCGGATGCCGTTTGAGCTAGAGCTTTTTGGCATAATAGTAACCCAAGTTTACTCAGCAAATATACAATTGTCTCGGTTAAAAATAAATGTTATTTTTTTGTTATTGATCAAGAATAAAAATATATTTATTTTGGGACGGGATGACAAGTTATTTACAGCTTTATATATGGTTCTGATGCACACTTGAATCTACTACATGACATGTTCAATACTTGCACTATTCACCTTTTTATGTAGCACTTCATGAAATAATAAAAGTAAATCAAAATCAGGAAGAAATAAAAATTGTAAGGACTTCATATACATTATACCATGTGAAACTCAAAATTTACCTGCTTTGAGATGAATCCTTAGCAGGTAGTACTACTAATTTTAGCAATCAACAGAAATGGAGAGAGAGGATAGTACAGTAGTAAAATTATAAGCCAATAAAGGGAATTCAAGTAGCCAAATTTGTACAAAATTCATTTATGTGTGCCTTTCAATTATTACCATAGTAAATGGATTGACTATTGAGTATCATATCATTAAGTGTTTTCAACTACCCCTAGTCTCACTTATTTTACCAATAATAAAAGTTCTTTATTTATGAATGTATACATGATTAATATTTTGTTTATTTTTTTTTTTAATTATTTCTTGGAAAAGTAAAATGTTGTATATTCTATAATTTGAGTTGGAATATAGTAGTGGAAAAGTTCATGAAATCATTTATGTATATTTGGCTGAATTGCAAAATAATAAATTAAGGAAATGGCGAAAAAAATTAAAGGTGACAAATATAAATATAAATAAGATGGAGGAAGTAAGAAGTTTAAAATCTTTAAAGAAAAGAAATTAGTGCATGTTTTTACTTTGCTCCCACTGAATATTTATTTCTTTTGGCTTTTAAACATCTTAGAAAATGAAGTGAAATTGTACTAAAATTATATTTATTAATTGATTATTCTAAATTGATGTTTATAATATGGATAATAATATGCATAGTGAAAACTCAAAAAGAAAACTCATAACGAAACTCTGTAATCCGTTGGAGTGTAATAAATCTTTGTGAACCCCATATAATATTATCATTCAATTATCACTTCACCCATTAAATCTATTATACTCCGTATACAACAAACTACGAGTAGTGATTTATTACTTCTATTATATGAGTAAGTCTCTTGTAAAACGCGTTTTACACTAGGCTTAGTGTAAAACGTGTTTTATTAATAACGGCAAGTAGAGTTTAAGAGGCACAGTGGCATAAGTGTAAATATTTGAAACTTATGAAATCTCAGGAGGCATATTTTAAACTGCAGGAGGCATATTATGATATTGAAGGAGGCATATTTTTGAACTCCACATCAGGCACTTTGTAAAACTATAACAGGCATTTTTTTCAAAGAGGCACTTCTAAATTTTAAAGCAAGCATGTTTTAAAACTGGAGGAGGCATATTTTCATACTGCAGGAGGCACATTTTTAAACTAGAGCAGGCATTTGTTTTCTTTAAAAAAGACAATGTTAAAAGTTCAAAAAATCTCAGGAGGCATGTTTTGAAACTGGAGGAGGCATGTTTTGAAACTGCAGGAGGCACATTTTTCAACTAGAGCAGGCACTTATTTTTTCTCAAAAAAAGGCACTGTTAAAAGTTCAAAAAAAGTGTCTCCTCTAGAGTTAAAACATGCCTGCTCTAAAAAAGTGCCTCCTCTAAAGTTAAAATATGTCTGCTGTGAAGTATTGAAAAATGCCTCCTCTTGTTTAAAAATGTGTCTGCTGAGATTTCCATGAGTTCCACTTATTTACAAAATTGCCACCGCGTCTTTTAATCCCTCTTAATCCGTTATTTGAAAAACACGTTTTACACATAGTTAGTGTAAAACACGTTTTTTATAATATTTTGTGCTATTATATACTCTCTTGGGTTCAAAATAACTGTTTTTTTTTTGCATTTGCATAACTCTTAAGAAATGTAATAATTATCATGACTTAGTGACAAAAGTTCCAACTTTACCCATATTAAGTGGTCAACTTTCTTACATTAATATCTCACACTAAGATAATTAATAAAAGAGAACAAGTTTCAATGCAAGGATAAGAGAGATATTTAGCTCAAAAGTGACAATTATTTTGGACCAAAATTTTAGTCCAAAAGTGGCAGTTATTTTGGACCGGAGGGAGTATTTTTTTTTTTTTTGCATTTGCACAACTCTTAAGAAATGTAATAATTATCATGACTTAGTGACAAAAGTTCCAACTTTACCCCTATTAATTGTGCAACTTTCTTACATTAATGTCTCACACTAAGTTAATTAATAAAAGAGAACAAGTTTCAATGTAAGGATAAAAAAGACATTTAGCTCAAAAGTGACAATTATTTTGAACCAAATTTTTGGTCCAAAAGTGACAGTTATTTTGGACTGAAGAGAGTAGTTGATTAGTTAATTACTTTCAAATGGATTTATCATCAAATCAGAATTGGGATGTTAAAAGAAAAAGTTTTTCTTGAAAACTTGAGACATTAATGAAAGGAAGAGAGATAGAGAGAAGGGGAGTTGGAGTTATCAATAGAGTGAGAGAGGAGGTGGTTGAGATGATTTTTGTAAAGATGAATTGAAATCTATATATATATATATATATATATTAAAGTTGGTGAGGAGGGCTATAGTGTTGCCACATAGATAAGTTTTATAAAAAGGTTGCATTTGGTGTTGCCACATCATTACCACTCTTATAAATAAGAGACTTTTCAAATTATTTTTTCTTAGCTAATAGTATTAGTTACTATATAGGGTAACTATTATAGTTAACTACTATAGTAACTAATACTTATAATAGTAATAGTTACTATAATAGGTAACTATTATAGTTAACTACTACACTAACTAATACTTATAATAGCAATAGTTACTATAATAGTTAACTACTAATAGTTACTATAATAGTTAACTACTAATAGTTAACTGTTACTCTCTGCGTCTCATAGTAAGAGTCATACTTTTTATTTTGATACATCACAGTAAAAGTCTTTTTCCAAAAATAGCAAAGAATATTTATTATTCATCTCACTCATTCTCTCTCCTACTTTACTTTTATACTCACAAAACCAATCAACTTATTATTCCCTCCCACTCATTCTCTCTCTTAATTTACTTTTATACTCACAACACTTACTTACTTCCATCATTTCTTAATCTCCATGCAAATGAGATGTATGACTCTTAACAAATACTATTAATAGTATTAGTTTATTATAATAGTTAAATATAATTGTTAACTATAATAGTCACTATATAAGTTAATTATTATTATTATTAATAATATTAGTTAATCATAATTGTTACAATATAAATTAACTATTACTATTAATTATATTATTTAATCATAATAGTTACTATACTCCATCCGTCCCACCCGAATTAGGATTTTTGGGTTGGGCACGGGGATTAAGGAAAAAGTGTTAGTGGATAAGGTGTTGTGAGTATGAAAAGTAAAGCAGGAAAGAGAAAGTGGGGTAAAGAATAATGAGTGAAAAGTTGTTGTGAATGTAAATGTGGGTTCCATTAAATAAAATATTTTCATTTTGGGGTTGTCCTAATTCGAATGGGACACCCAAAATAGAAATTTGTCCTAATTCGAGTGGGACGGAGGGAGTATATGTTAACTATTACTATTAATATCATTAAGTTTTTTGAAATATTCATACAACAAACTTAAATGTACTTTTAAATTAATTAAAAAACATATTTATTACAACTATATACAACCAAAGCTATGAAAATGTTTTGATTAATTTAAAATATACATATATTTTCAAATAAAATTATTATGTTAATTTATCAATTAAAAACATCAAAAAAGGAAAATACAAAAACATTAACTGTAGATTCCCGTGCGGAGCACGGGTTACCTACAAGTTTAAATGAAGTTAGCTCAAAAATGGCATATTTTGGATTAATTTTTTTTTTCCAAAAATAATATTTTCCATTCTCAAATGAATGTCAGTTTTTCATTAAGGTATTTGCATCTTTTGTTGTTCTCGGTTGATTTTTTCTATAAAAAGTGGCTCAATGATAGAGTTAAGTCTCAGAAATTGTGAGGTTTAGGGTTCACTCCCTTCTTATCCCTTCTAGAACACCTTTATAAGGGGGTAAATGAAGAGCCGCTATTTATCCTCTTGAAAAGAAGGAAACATTGCATTTGTGGTCACCCAACTATCAAAGATGAGTGGTTTTGATCACTCAACTAATTTTTATTGCATTGAGTGGCCTGATGTAATTTTTACGTGCATCCGCGATCACTAGAGTTAACGACATCCAAATATTTTCGTTAACTTGTCATGTGCAATACATATGACTGAACTTTGAAGGGTAAAATAGGAAAGTAAAGATAGGGTTTAAATTGGGTAAACTTAGACAAGTCAAATACTCAAAAGGTCACTAAGATGGAAATATAAAATGTATAAATAAACTTAATACCCTACATCGTCCCCTCGCCTCCGCCTAGGGCTGTTAAACGAACCGAGCCCGTTCGAGCTCGGCTCGTTAAAGCTCGGCTCGAATGGGCTCGAAGCACTATTTGAGCTCGAGCTCGAAGCGAGTTTTTGAGCTCGGATTTTTATCGAGCCGGCTCGTGTTCGGCTCGTTTGTTCGAGCTCGGCTCGTTAGAGCTCGGTTCGTTAGAGCTCGACTCGTGTTCAGCTCGTTAGAGCTCGGTTCGTGTTCGGCTCGTTAGAGCTCGACTCGTGTTCGGCTCGTTTAATTCATGAATAACTCGAGCTCGGGCTTGGCTCGATAAGCTCGTTAGCACGGTTTATTTTGTTTGCATTTGACTTGAGCTCGGCTCAGCTCGTTAAGCTCGAGATCGACTAAATAATCATCATTATTACTTTTGTAATGAATACATATATATTATATGTATATACAACATTGTACACGGAATAAATCATAACTAAAATATTTTTATCTTCAAAATGACTCAAACAACATTAATTGTACAACAACTAAAATTAATTTAATTTTTATACATTCATATAATGATCATATAGCGACTATACACATACAATCCAATAACACAATATAAATTGTACAACAACTAAAATTAATTTATTCTATGCACATTCATTATGAAAACGTAGGGATATATACACAATAGTCGGAGGTTTTTTTTCACAACTAATTTATTAATTTCAAATGTACACATATTTGTCTTATATTATTTTTCTCATTGAAATAAAAAATAAAATTAACATCTATTATTGTAGTTATATATGCAAGTATATTTAATTACTCAAATATAGAATGAACAAAATGTTTATCATTTACACATACACACACATAAATATTTCACATATAAATGCGTTTGCATGTAGAAAAATATTTATTAAATATATTTAAATATATAAAGATATGTATGTATGATATGTATGTGTCTATATAGAATATTGGATGTTATATATATACATACATACATATATATATATATAGATATACATACATACATGTAACACATGTTCATATACATAAATATATGTATGTATGATATGTGTGTGTGTGTCTATATGGAATATTTGATGTTATATATATACATACATACATATAGCACATATTTATATACATTATTATATACTCCCTCTATCCTGCCCGATTTAGGACATTTTGCCACATATATATATATATATATATATATATATATATATATAAATGTAAGCATTTGAGTTTTGTGAAAAGGGGTTCTTTTGTGAAAATTTCTACATTCTTTTAGAAGTATTGGGGACTTTTGTAGTAAATAATTTATGTAATTGGAAGTATTTAAATGAATACGATTTCCATTTATAAAAAGGTCCCAAGTTTGTTCCTGTTCTATTTGTGAAATAAGTAAAGTCTCTTTTTCTAATTTTTCTAATTCTTGAAATGATTGTTCAGAAAAGAGTAAGTCTTCTTCATTTAAATTTGCCATTGCCTGCAATAAAGATTGTTTTTATTGAATTTTTATCTAATACAAACATATGAAATACATAAAAATACAAGAGAGAAATTTATTGGAGATTTTTAATTAACTTCCACATTTTCCTGGAAAGAGCCTTTGCTTGCAAAGCTGCAAAAGATGTTTTACAAAAAGATGTAAAGAATTTAGCCGCAAAACAAATTTTTACCAGATGGCAAGCCCTTTTATCAATATTTGATTTTGACATCGTTCATATTGCAGGCAAAGACAATTCAATTCCAGATTTCTTAACTAGAGAATTCCTACAAGGACATGGCAGACCTTCCACTAATAAATAACCAAATTTTTAAAGATCAGAGGTCCGATTTAAAAGCATGCATATTAAGATAATAACAATAAATAACATAGAAAAATCAAAATAAATATCGCATGAATAGTGAATAGTAAATTTGACTTTTTTGCTACAGTAACTTTGACTTTTTGAAAATACGTATACGTAGGCTTTCGTTCAACCTCAGTTTATCCGTCACCCGTAGGTCTGGAAGGTTAGTGGTTTCCACCTTTCGTAACGGTTTTGTATTAAGAATAAATTGTAGCAATTAACTAATAATTGTAAGTACTCGAGGCAAGAGTAATAAACTTACTTGTGTATTGCAAATTGTTGAGAGTACAAGATGGTTGATGAGTACAAGAGTATTTTTAGAGAGAGAAATATCTAGAGAGAATTTAAAATTGATACTAAATTGAGCCTGTCTTTACAATGAGAGTTAACATTCTTATATACTACTCGATTTTTGTCTTGCAGGTGGGCAGGAGGAATCTTCTTTTGAAAATTGTGGCCAGTGGGCCAGGGCGGCTGATGCTTTGTTGAATTTTGTGGCCAGTAATGGGCCAGGGCGGCTGATGCTCTGTTGAAATTTGTGGCCAGTGGTGGGCCAGGGCGGCTGATGCTTTGTTGAAATTTGTGGCCAGTGGTGGGCCAGGGCGGCTGATGCTTGATGCCTTCTTCTTTTTTGTTTGTTGGAGATGTGTGTGTGTGGGCCATGGTGACTGAGCTTCACAGATCTAATTCTAGATCGTCTGGTTGTGTGTAGAAGTCATCATTAGGTTGAGTATCCCCTTCATTCATCGAGGATGAACTTCCTTCGTCACTAAGTTGGACCATTAGTCTTTCCAAATCCGTTGAATTTGTACATTTAGCCATCTGGGACATAATTTGTTGTTTCTTGGCTAAAAACTCTTCATTTTGTTGAGATTGTTTGAGAGGAATTGTTTTGCAATATTCTGGTTTTGAAAGAAAGTATTTTGTCACTGCTCCAGAATTGCAATGAGAAATTTCAGTTTTGTCCCACCATTTTATTTTGTATTTTCGAATCAGTATTGGTAAGATTGTTTTTTGTACACACTCACACTTTTGTACTGTCATACAGTCACACATTTGTTCCTCTCTTAAGTCAAATTCGGTCATAAAAATCCATGGGACTTGAAAATTATGACAAAATAAGGCCCAAAGAGGAGTCTGAGAAATTTGTTCTGGGTAAGAAACTTTTGTTGACCATTGGCCGAAGGCAATTTGTACATCTGTAGGGACAATTGATTTGTCTAAGCCGAAAGACTTCCACCATTGATGAAACCAATAAGGGGTTGGATAAGAAAAATTTGGACAAAAATATAAGAAGTATGAAAGAGAAAAAGATTTGTTTTGTCTAAAAAAGGCCCTTGACCAAGCCAAGATATAATCATAATAATTAAATCTGGCTGAATTGTTTGAATTTAGTAAATCTCTAGAATCATTTGGTTTTTGGCCCCAATCTGATAAAGTCAGGAATTTTAAAATTTTGACTTTGCAATAACGAATTTTCGTGTTATCAACATGATCTGTGGAATATTGAAAAGTGGCGGATTTTGTTTGTGTCAGAATGGTTTCATAGTAAAATTGGTTTTTCGTAAAATTATCAGGAATATAATTGTGCAAAGATGGTAAAATAAATTGTGATATTTGGTAAGGATGCCAATTATCAGTCATTTCATAAATTTCTGGTTCTAGGACACAAATAGAATCGTATGATTTTTATAAAAATAATTTGTGGGTGGTGTTTGTTTAGGGTGAGGATTAGGAACAATTTGTCTATTGGGCTGAGAAGATTGAGGGTTTTCTATTTTGAGGGCAGATTTGTAAGTAACTGTCTTTTGAGAGGATGATGTTTCTTTTGAAATTGGGGGAGAGAATGGTTTTGCATCTGGGGAAAGAGTAGCAAACCTATTTTCTAATTTTGGTTGAATTGGCATTCTATCAGGAATAAAGTTTGGGAATTTTGTAAGAGGTCTGATTTGTATGATGGATTGTTCTTTCTTGGCCTTTCCTTTGAGCGAAGTTCCTGAAATCATTCTAAACAGGGAGAATTTTAGTAGGTGGATTGATTTCAATTGATTTCAATAGTCTCGAGGCTATTTTAATCTGGCATATGCAAAAAATCCTCAAGATTAGGATAATGATCATGATAAATACATTTGTGAGTCTTTTAAAAGTTGAGATTTCAGATTTGATAAGTATTGAAAAGACGAGGCAGATTTATTTTCAAAGACTTCTTGTAAATCATGTATGTGAAATGTAAGCATTTGAGTTTTGTGAAAAGGGGTTCTTTTGTGAAAATTTCTACATTCTTTTAGAAGTATTGGGGACTTTTGTAGTAAATAATTTATGTAATTGGAAGTATTTAAATGAATACGATTTCCATTTATAAAAAGGTCCCAAGTTTGTTCCTGTTCTATTTGTGAAATAAGTAAAGTCTCTTTTTCTAATTTTTCTAATTCTTGAAATGATTGTTCAGAAAAGAGTAAGTCTTCTTCATTTAAATTTGCCATTGCCTGCAATAAAGATTGTTTTTATTGAATTTTTATCTAATACAAACATATGAAATACATAAAAATACAGGAGAGAAATTTATTGGAGATTTTTAATTAACTTCCACATTTTCCTGGAAAGAGCCTTTGCTTGTATGAGCATATTTGTTGCGATCCTTTTCTGATGGTAGAAAACTCCATCGTTTTCTATGTATTCCTCAAGATCACTAATGATGAAACGTACATACATAAAGTGTATCCTTTTTTCATAATTTCCATAAGTTCCAGGAAAATCTGTAGATTTAAGATCTCTTAGTTGTCTAGCTAAATGGTTCAAATAATCAATGTTATCAAGGTCTCTATTAAGCCAGCTATTACGTCTACCATGTGTATTAAAAATTTGGTTATTTATTAGTGGAAGGTCTGCCATGTCCTTGTAGGAATTCTCTAGTTAAGAAATCTGGAATTGAATTGTCTTTGCCTGCAATATGAACGATGTCAAAATCAAATATTGATAAAAGGGCTTGCCATCTGGCAAAAATTTGTTTTGCGGCTAAATTCTTTACATCTTTTTGTAAAACATCTTTTGCAGCTTTGCAATCTACTTTGACTATAAATTTTGATTAAGTAGATCATCTTGAAATTTTGTTATGCATAGAACTATAGAAAGAATTTCCTTTTTTATTGTAGAATAATTTGCTTGTGTTGTGTTCCATATTCCCGAATAATATCTTATTATTTGGTCTTTTCCATCTATGTTTTGAGTTAATATTCCACCATATCCTATGTCTGAGGCATCAGTGGCTACTGTCTTAGGGGCATTAGGGTCACATATAGTTAAGCATGGTAATCTTTTCACATGTAATTTAATTTGTTTAACTACATTAGTATGCTCTTTTGTCCACGGTTTTGGATTTGTTTTTAATCTATCAAAGAGTGGTTTACAAATTTGTCTTAATTTAGGAAAGAAATCTGCTATGTAATTTAATGATCCTAGGAATCTTTGTAACTGATTTTTATCTTTTATCTCATCTGGGAATTTGTCAGCAAAATCTATAGATCTTTGTATTGGTATTAAAGTATTATTGGTTATTTCATGTCCTAAAAACCTAATCTTTGTTTGATAAAGTTTTATTTTTGTTTTTGATAAAACTAGGCCATTTCGTATCATTGTTTTATAAAATATGTTAAATGTTTGTCGTGTTGTTCAAGAGTTTTACTAAATACTAAAACATCATCTATATAAACAATAATAAAAGTATATGGATTAAATATTTCATTCATTATTTTTTGAAATTCGCTTGGTGCATTTTTTAATCCAAAAGGCATAACATTCCATTCGTATTGTCCAAAGGGTACTGTAAAAGCTATTTTGTATTTATCTTCTTCTGCTATTTGTATTTGCCAAAATCCTGATTTCATATCAAATTTTGAAAATATAGATGCATCATGTAATCGTTTTAGTAAATCTTGTTTATTGGGTATTGGATATCTAATCCATTTTAGTGCAGTGTTTAAAGGTTTGTAATTAATTACTAATCTTGGTGCACCTCTTTCTATTTCTGCATTTTTTGATACATAGAATGCTGAGCATGACCAAGGTGATTTACTCTTCCTAATTAATTTTTTATTGAGTAAGTCTTTGATTTCTTTTTTACAATATTCTAATAATTCTTGATTCATTTGTATAGGTCTTGCTTTTGTAGGTATTGTTTGTTCATTAAAATCTTTTTCATATGGTAGTGTTATTACATGTTTTTTCCTTTCCCAAAAAGCTGTGGGTAAGTCAGAACATAAGTCTTTTTCAAATTTTTCTAATTTTTTAGAGATTATATCTTTGTTTTGTTGAAGTTGTAATTTTTCTTCAATTTTGATATTTAATAATTCTTCCTTAAGAAATTTCATTTGATTTTGTAAAGTATTTAATTTAGAGATTCCTGTTTTTTGTAAATTATTTACATCACTATTAGATACAGGATATAAAAAATCAAATATAATTTTTTGTCCTAATATTCTTGATTCTACTCCTCTTTGTGAAACTGAAAAGGGATATAACATTTGTAAAAAAGGATTTCCTAATATCACTTTTGTGTTTAAATTTTTTACAAGCATAAGACTTGTTTTAAAGCAGATACTATTATTGCAAACATGTGCTTCGGGTATCTTGTATTTTACTTCTAATTTTGAAGAATTGGCTGCTGAAAGACTTTGTTTTGTTTTAATAAAATATTTTGTTGGTATTATTCCTTGTTCAACACAATTTAAATCTGCTCCTGAGTCTAACATGGCTAATCCTTTATATTCAAAATCTTTGATTTTCATATGTATATGTACATACCATTTTTGATATCTGACTCGAGTAAGAGCATATATACTTTCTTCTGTGTCTGTAGAGGAATCTGTATTTGTTTCCGAAGAAGATTTTTTAGCAAAAGGGTTCTTAAATTGTTTGTCTAATTCTTTATTAGCCTTAGAAGTAGAAGCTTCATCATTGTAGGTTGAATGTATTTGTTTTTAATTTCTTGTAGTGCTAATTTTGTTTCTATTTCCTTTTGTGTTTTTTGTAAATCTAAGTTACTTTGTTTAATAATTTTATTTCTTTTTTTATTTCTCTAATTTCATGTTGTAAGTCTACTGATGAAATTTGTTTCTTTTTGTTTTGGAACATTTGTATAACATCTTCGTATTGAGCGGGCTTAGATGTATCTGGTTTTTCTTCATTAATTGTTTTGGCTAATTGTTTTAGAAATTTTCTTTTTATAGTTGGTTCATCTATTTCTTTAATTTTTTCTAATATCTCATCGTATTGTTCTATTGTATTTAATTTATTATTACACAAACATATCTCTTTTACAGGATTGGCATTCATCATCATTACTAGTATCAGTTTGATCAGAAGAGTTATATTCATCAATATCTGTGGATAATTCAAGATTATCTATGTTTTGTAATATTTCTTCTGTTTCTTTTATTTTTAAATTATGGCAGATTTGTTGTATTTGTCTTTTTGCTGGGCAATTTCTAGCGATATGACCAGGTTTTTGCATAAAAAACATTTTATGGTTTTATTATATGGTTTAAAAGGCCTAAAGGATTTTTTATATCTTGTATTATTCTTATTATTTCGTATCGTTTCTGAAAAATGTGCTTTTTTATTGTAATAAGCAGGGGATTGTTTTGATAGTTTTTATTGTTTTTCTATATTTTCTCCTATATGTACTATTTTTGTAATATGGGCTTCTATGTTGAGTGTAATTTTTCTTTTTGTATGGAGATTTTAGTTTATCAAAACCAAATTGTTCACACCAATGTCCTAACTCTTTTCTTGTTTGAGTAGTTTCCGTTTTTAATTTGTTTTGTATTTTTTGGTCCTGGCATAGTCTTAATCCTGTGATATTTACGCAGTAATTAAGTCTCCATAGGTAAGATATCATAGGATATCTGTCCATATTTTTGTTCTATCGTGTCTTTTTACTTTTTCGGAAAATAGGCTGGTAATCCAGTAA
>JAOWBW010001577.1:136871-211197 GCA_026119855.1 Campanula takesimana | reverse complement strand
TCTTTGAAAATTTAGAGAAGTATAGATGAGAAGGCTATTTTATATTTCTTCAACTCATATTTTGCATAACCATTACATGGCTATTTATACTACAAATAGGAAAATTCTAGAGTAACTTCACATGATCTCTAACTTATCATTAAAGAGATACATGTACTACTTTATTCATGAACCAAATGTGCTAGACTATTCAAATAACCATAACCACTAAGACCTTTGTATTTCTTTCACATGCACATTAATCAACATGCTCCCCCTTAATGTGCTAATGTGCTGCCACAACTCCAAGATACTCCCTTAATTGTTGAAACTTTGTTTTGGAAGTGCCTTTGTAAATATGTCCTCAAGTTGCTCCTCACTCTTGCAATAGTTGAGCTCGATCTCACCTTCTTCAATAGATTCACGAATGAAATGATGTTTGATCGCAATATGACGACTACGACTATGAAAAACTAGATTCTTAGCCATAGCAATTGCAGATTTATTATCACAAAAAACTGTAGTAGCCTTCTTTTGAATCTCACCAACATCCTCCAAAATTCTTCAAAGCCATATAGCTTGAGATGTAGCTATAGCAGCTGAAACATATTCATCTTCGCAGATGATTGAGCCACAGACTTTTGTTTCTTTGATGACCAAGAAATCATTCCCGAACCAAGAGAAAATGCATAGCCGGAGGTACTTTTCATATCATCAACACAACCTCCCCAATCACTATCACATAACCACTCAACTTAACACTAGGATTCTTCTCATACTTGATGCCAATTTGTAGTACCTCTAATGTACCTCAAAATCTCTTTGCGGCACCAAATGATTTTGACTCGGATCTTGCATAAATCTTGACAATAACTTGCACCAAACATGATATCCGGTCTTGTTGCGGTAAGATACAACAAGTTTCCAACCAAACTTCTATAAAGCGAACCATCAACCTTTTCGCTCCATCATCTTTCAACAATTTTTCACTCACTAGAAGAGGTGTTGCCGTAGGATTTCAATCATCCATCCCAAACTTTGCCAAAATATTTTCAGCATATTTCTTTGACAAATGAACACACCATCTTCTTTTTGATAAATCTCCATACCAAGAAAATGATGTAGCAAGCCCATATCATTCATCTCATATCTCTTCATCATATCCTTCTTGAATTCAAGGATCATTTTTCATCGTTACCGGTGTAAAGCAAATCATCAACATAAAGAGCCGTAATAAGAATAAATTGTTGGGGAATTGGGGGGGGGGGGGATCTCCGCATCCACTAGCCCATACTAGCAGTTATCAACATGGAGAAATAAATCAACACATGAAATAATAATATAAAAGAACAAGAACACCATGATTTGTTTACCCGGTTCACCACCCCTGTGGCTACATCCGGAGCCCCAAGCCAGGATATCAATATAATAATATGCTGATTGTTACAATTTACACATACACTCATACAGATCTAGTATGTCTACTCTCCATTAAACAACCCTCTCCTATATATTATTATCTCACCCCCAAGAACACACAAACATGATCATGGCCGGGTTGTAGGATCTCCCCCCATGGCTCTCCTAGGCCCCCGGCCCTCTCCTACACATTATTTTGTGCTCTCTCTTGATATCCTAACTCTCTCATTTTGGGTACACAATATTATGGACGAAATTATGCTTATATAGGCCTTCAAGGAAGTCCCAAAACAATACATGGAAGAATTCACGTCAAACCAGGAAACACAATACGATCTGGAGCAGAACACTGAAGGTCCGGCCGGGTCATTATGATGGTCCGCCCGGATCTCCTTTCTCCAGCCCCTTTTTCGGTTTCCTCCTCCGTTTTGACCTCTCCTCGATTCCTTCCAACTCCAGTATGGTTTGAACTCCTTTTCCCCTTCCGTCTCCTCACGGTTTTAGGACTCCAATCCTAACAATCTCCTACCTGGAGACTAAAACCATAAGCGTAAAAATTGTCCCCGTCAAACTCCCACCACGAAGATGACCTTCTCCACATATTATGACGCCGTGCACTAAGCACCTCCAGTTTGATGATGATGAGTCTCCACGAGCCTCCACGCCCTCCTCCTTTCACCATGTCAACCTCTCCACGCTCCTCCGTTGTAAGCCTCCACGCCCAAGTAATAAGGCAAGTTGAAACCAAGCGACGCTTCAACATCTCCGTGTTAGATCCTTCTCGCCTCTCCAATCAACTTCTACCTTGATTTATTTGCAAGACTAACTTCGCCTTCTCCCTTCAGACCCACCTCCTTGCAATGCTTCCCCATGAAACTAGGACACATCTTATTTCTCGCACTGTCTTCTCTTGGTCTGAACCTGCTCTCTGTTAGGTACTTTGTGACTCATTCTTCTTGCTGGCTAGCTATGAGGTGTCACCTCTCCACCCTAACATACCGTTTATTGATATCTCTCATTTTTACACCAATAGGCCGGTCTTTACGCCTCTTGCTCCCACCCGGAACGAAATTTGATGTTGTCGGTAGAGTACAACATCCTCCTTACACCCATCCGTCGTTTTGCGAGAAGTCCTCCTCTTCTCACGTGGTCTAACCGGCTTATACCACTCACCTTTGCATCGTCGGTTGCTTACGCAAGTGCCTGATGCATTCCTCCTCTTCTTTCATATTTTCTCCAACCACCTTGACTGCCCCAAGATACCTTGAACTCCTCCGATCCATCTTGATCTCTGCATCTCCAAATCCCACCTCAAACCTCTGCAGATCTCATAAGAAACAAACGAACTATTCAGACTTTCTGATCTTCCGCACGATTATTGACCTATTTGGCACGTGTCTTGCTTCAACCATAAACCCTAGCAGCTCTCAGACTTACCCTGCACGTCTTCCACACGAAGAATCTACAATGCACGAAATCTACACGTGCGCTGCACAAAGCCTGCACGTGCATTGCACGAATTCTGCACGTGCGCTGCACAAACATCTGCTGTCTTTTTTCTTCACCTTGGATCTCTCCTAGATCTCAAACCAAAGCTCTTGATACCAGTTGTTGGGGAATTAGGGGGGATCTCCGCATCCACTAGCCCATACTAGCAGTCATCAACATGGAGAAATAAATCAACACATGAAATAATAATATGAAAGAAAAAGAACACCATGATTTGTTTACCCGGTTCACCACCCCCTGTGGCTATATCCGGAGGCCCCAAGCCAGGATATCAATATAATAATATGTTGATTGTTATAATTTACACATACACTCACACAGATCTAGTATGTCTACTCTCCATTAAACAACCCTCTCCTACATATTATTATCTCTCCCCCAAGAACACACAAACATGATCATGGCCGGGTTGTAGGATCACCCCCCATAGCTCTCCTAGGCCCCCGGCCCCCTCCTACATACTATTTTTGCTCTCTCTTGATATCCTAACTCTCTCCTTTTGGGTACACAATATTATGGATGAAATTATGCTTATATAGGCCTTCAAGGAAGTCCCAAAATAATACATGGAAGAATTCACGTCAAACCAGGAAACACAATACGATCTGGAGCAGAACACTGAAGGTCCGGCCGGGTGCCTAACTGGGTCCGGTCGGATCCCACCTAGGTCCGGCCGGGTCATTATGATGGTCCGCCCGAATCTCCTTTCTCCAACCCCTTTTTTGGTTTCCTCCTCGTTTTGACCTCTCCTCGATTCCTTCCAACTCCGGTATGGTTTGAACTCCTTTTCCCTTCCGTCTCCTCACGATTTTAGGACTCCAATCCTAACAAAAATTACCTTCAGTCTTCACAAACAATGTTGGCTCACTTTTGCTTTTCGCGAACCCCTTTTGAGAGAAAAATAAGAATCAATGTTGTTGTACCAAGCACGAGGCGCTTGCTTCAATCCATACAATGCCTTTTTCAATTTGTACACCTTGTCCTCTTCACCTTTGTGCATGAAACCTTGTGGTTGCTCCACATAGATATTTTCTTCCAATTCTCCATTCAAAAACGCAGATTTCACATCCCATTGATAAAGCTTCCATGATTTTTGGGCTGCTATGGAAATAAGAGCTCGAATAGTATCTAGCCTTGCTACCGGTGCAAAAGTCTCATTAAAATCAACTCCGGCTGTTGTGTATAGCCCTTTACCCACCAATCTTGCCTTCTTTCTCTTGATTGAACCATCTGTAGATACCCCGGGGGAACCACGGCCTGGCTAGAGCGCGTGAATTATCCTAGGATGTCTAACTTGTTTTTAGAGTCTCCACCTATGTTTTGAGGAACATAAGAAAAACCTATTGATAATAGCCTAAGTTTGATTACGAAAACAGAGATTCTTTGTTTGAGGTTTGGGGGTTAGGTTACGAGATGGGAAGTACGAAACCCCATCTCGCCCAACTAAAGTTGGTCTTGCTTGATCAAAATCTACATGAATAATAAACGTTCTTCTTCTTCTTCTTTAAATCATAAAAAGGGGTTTTAAAATAGAGTTTGGAATGTAGGAGATAACTCTTTAACCGACCTCAATGAGATGAGGTGATCATTAGAGTCATGTCCCAAAATGATTTGGGTGATTGCACTTTGATAAAACAAAAAGAAAGAGAAAAGAGATGAAGTTAAGAAGAGGAAAGAAATAACTTTACCTAGACTTCAAGAGACTTCAAACACTTCTTGATGAATTCTTTAGAGAAATCCTTTGGAAATGCTTTGTAAGTGTGAAATTTTAGTGTCTTATTGAGAATGTCAGATTGAGAGCAAAGGTCCTTGAAAATGGAGGTAAAGGGGGGTTTTTATAGGTGAAAGAGAGTTTTTTTTGGTGCCAAAACTCACTCACCAGAAATCTTTCCCGGGCAAAATCCTGTAAATTGAGCAAGGAGAGAATCCTGGCCAGAAATCTGTAACCGACGCCCAGAGGCGCGCGCTTCCTGCTTCGGGGGCGGGAGGCGCGCGCGTCTGGATCCTCCTATCGGAGGCGCGCGACTCAGAGAAGGCGATTTTGACAGAATGGACTAGAAAGTCAGCCTGTTATTCAGTTTAGTCCCTAGACTTAACGAAGTCAGTCAGGAACTTAACAAAAGTGACAGAAACTAACGAGAAACACTTAAAATGGGGAGAAACACAAGATCAAATGTGCAATCGGGGTGAGCGGTCCAAGGCGGGATGTCTACAGAGCCCCTCGGCGACGTGGATTGCAAAGCAAAACGCGTCGACGAAAGTTAAAAACACCGCCGAGGACATCACCAAGAAAAAGCAAAGACTCGATGAAAGCAGGAATTTGAAATTGCGAGAGATAGTGGTGCGCTCCCTGTATGAGCGGCTTTTATTGATAGAGAGGGTGGCATGATCCGTTAGGTGAACCTGCCGGCTGAATATGTTGAATGAGGCCGTTAGTGAACCTTTGAAACGAGGCCGTTAGTGAACCTTTGGAGAGGCCGTTAGTGAACCTTTGAAGAGGCCGTTAGTGAACCTTTGAGGAGGCCGTTAGTGAACCTTTGAGGAGGCCGTTAGTGAACCTATGAAGAGGCCGTTAGTGAACCTTTGAGGAGGCCGTTAGTGAACCTTTGAGGACGAATCCGTTAGTGAAATCCGTTGATGAGGCGTTAGTGAACCCTTGAATGAGGCCGTTAGTGAACCTTTGTAGAGGCCGTTGGTGAACCTTTGGAGAGGCCGTTAGTGAACCTTTGAAGAGGCCGTTAGTGAACCTTTGGAGAGGCCGTTGGTGAACCTTTGTTGACGAATCCGTTAGTGAAATTCGTTGATGAAATATTGCTTTGAAGTCGCGTTCCACTTGGAGTCACACTTGACTTTTTGACTTGTGGGGTGCGGGCACAGTTGACCGCGACCAGAAGAATGTTCCTGCTGGGGATGAAATGTTGAGATTGACTCTTGAGGGGGGTATGGCACCCGTGACAGAACTTAGGGAGTTCGGAATCTGGAGAAGGACAGCCTACTTTTGAGTGGGAGTTTCTATCCTACTTTCAATCTTTGACATCCTTAAGGGGACCAGAAGAAGGTGTGCCCAACTGGGTGTCCGAGGACCGGGGTTGTGTCTTGATTTAGGTTGGAGATTTCTGACAAGGCTTTTTCTGAAGTGATCTAGACTTGGGAGGCGTGCTTTCCTCTGTAGGCTTGGGACGCGCGCACATTTCAGACCGCTGGCGGGTGGCGCGCACGTCTGGGAGGCAGAATTCCGGGCTTGATATTTGCTGGCCAAAAGACCCCCCAACAGCTATAATATCAGCTTCTGTTCAACCACTTGATTCTCACAGCTCTTTCTGCCATTTTTGAACATCATATTATTGCTCAACTTTGCTTGTGATCAACATTTCCATGGCTTCCAATTTTTTGTTCTTGATGCCAAGGTTGTTAGTGGGTATGAAAAGGACTTGGACACTTTTGTGTATTCTTTCAAGACCCATCCCAAGAAGGCCTTCATTAAAGACTTCGGTTTCCGAATTCTTTTTCACTTTGCGGACGTTGAAGCCGGATTGGGATTTGTTGAGAGCTGCCGCGGCTTTCTGGGATTGCGATAGCCATACCTTCAACTTTTCAGCTAATGAAATGGTGCCGACTGTTGATGATTTCGGGGCCATCCTTGGCATGCCTTTGCCGGTCGGATTGCCGTCCCTAAATATCACCGTGGTGCCATTGACTCTTGGGTTGAGTTACTGAATCTCCCTGTTGAGGACGTGAGGAAGATGTTGCACGGTACTGTGATTGACATAACTGAGTTGCCGATGTTCTTCAGTTTACACTCGAGGATCCGATGGTTCAATCTTTCAAGAGGAATGCCATGGCCGCTTGTCTCTTTAGTGAAGTACTGTTTGTTACACCCTTCGGGACTGTGGATGCGCAGTTGGTTGAGATTATTTTGCAAGCCAAGGAGCAACAATTTAGTATAATCCTCTTATTGTAGAGGAGATGTTGCACGGCCTTGATGAGTTACATAGGACGGACAAGATGTGTCGGGGAAGCCCTTTGCTCTTGACCATATGGCTCCGAGAAACACTTCAAGATTTATTCCCCGGATGGTGATTTGTCTCCTTTTGCTGTTCATAGGAGGAAGCTGTTGATCCGGGATTTATCTGAAGATGGTTGGAAGAAATTCTTTGCCTCTCGGTAACTGTCGATATTGAGTGGTGCCTCCTTCTTGGGGTCTTCGTCCTTTTGTGGAATGGACTCTTGGTTTTCAGCACGTGGTTGTACCCGGCTTGAGAGATTCTTCATTTTACCAGCCAGAGCGGGTTCTGCGGCAGTTTGGTCGCCAACAGATAATTCCTTTTCCGAGGGACGGAATGCTTCGTCCAGTTGCTTACATGGGTCCGAACTTCTCGAGTGAGCTTCAGTCGGCTTGGGGAGATGATCGCAACCGTTGGGCTTTTGCTCCTCTGCATCGGGGAGTGTCTTCCTTCCCGAGAGCTACTTGGATTATTTGTTTGGCACCCTTTACCGTGGCATCACTTGGGTTGATGTGCTTCGTGCCGAGTTGTTGGGAAAGGGTTTTGAGCCTAGCAGCGCCTTGAGATATAGGGAGGCTGCTGCTGATTCGAGTACATTCTTGCTGACCCTTTCGGTACTCCTTTGGATGAATTTTATGCTAGGAGACGTGCCGCAACACATAAGGTTTCGGTGCGTATTAGTGCTCCTCCGTTATCCAAGAAGAAAAGGATTGAGAGACGATCGGGTGGTCCTTTGAAGGCTAAGAGAAAATGGACTTTTCTTAGTACCCTAAGATATTGCAATTAAATTAGACCACTTTGTTTTAGGATTTATGTTTTGATGTCTTTTGTTGCTCAATAAATCCGTTGTAATGGCTTGAATAACCATTGAATGAATAAAAATTGCATCTTGTTATTTGAAGTGAATTGGGTATTTTTGATATGTTTTAGACCGCACCCGAAGGTTGCCTACGTTCCTCCAGTTGGGAGGCTCAGGTCTCCGTAGTTCAAACAAACAAAGACCTTTTTTTTTTTTTTTGTGTGTGCACCTATTTTTTGCCTAGACTGCCCTTTCGGGTTTTCAATCTAGCGGGCTTCTTTTTTGCACGTGCTCTAATTTTTGCCTAGGCCGCCCTTGCGGGTTTTCAACCTAGCGAGCGATTTTTTTTTTTTTTTATTTTATTTTATGGTATTTGTTTATTAAGCATAGAACCTCTTGAGCTTGTCGAGGTTGACCTCCTTTGGCAGCTGGTCACCATCTAAATCCACGAGTCGGACTGCACCGCCGCTTAGTATCTTTTTGACCACGTACGGACCGATCCATCGGGGTCCCCATTTCCCCAGGGGATTCATGGCATTAGGAGGATGTTGTCTTAAGACCAAATCTCCACATTGATGTTTCGAGGCTTCACCTTTTTGTTGAAAGCTCTTGCCATCCTTTGCTGATACGCCCTTATGCGTTCGAGTGCTCTTAGCCTTTTTTCGTCGAGTAAGGCTAGCTGTTCATATCGACTTTGCATCCAGCCGACCTCGTTGACTTGATTCTCGAGGAGGACCCGTAGAGATGGGACTTCAAGTTCGATTGGGAGTACGGCTTCAGAACCACAGACTAATGCATAAGGAGTTTCTCCTGTTGCTGACCGTATTGATGTGCGGTAGCCCCACAATGCTAATGTAGCTTCTCGGGCCAATCCCTTCCTGTTGAGGCGTTTTCTTGACGATGGTCTCGATGGTCTTATTTGCTGCTTCAACCGCGCCATTTACTTGGGGACAGTAAGGAGATGACTTGTGCTTGGTGATCTTGTATTCTACCAAAAGTGCATCCATTTCCTTCTCAAAGTGAGAGCCGTTGTCGGAAATGATTTCATGAGGCACGCCGTATCGGCACATGATATTAATCTTTACAAATTCGGCCACTTTTTTGGCGTTGAGGGTCCGATAGGCTTGTGCCCCGACCCACTTTGTGAAGTAGTCGATGGCCGCTAGGACGAATGACTGCCCATTGCTTCCGACAGGATGGACTTTACCGATGATGTCTATCCCCCAACAAGAGAAAGGCCAAGGTGTGACCATGTTGTAAAGTTGCGAGGGTGGAGCATGTTGCAGATTAGCATGGAATTGGCACTTGGCACACCTTTTGACTTTCTCAATACAGTCTCGTTCCATAGTGCTCCAATAGTAACCAATGCGGAGTATCTTCTTGACTAGCATAAACCCATTCATGTGGGGTCCCACTCTCCTTCGTGCACTTCACACATTATCTCTTGAGCTTCGGCCTCATTGGCTCATATGAGATTGATCCCTTCGTGGTGCCTTTTATAGACTTCGGTCCCCAATCAGTACGTACCGAGAGGCTAGCCTTTGCAGAGCCGCTTGAGACTTCTTATTGCTATTCTCGGGATAAGTGCCGTCTTTGAGGAATTCATGATATCCGAATACCACGGAGAGTTTGTTTGAACCTCGTTGATCTCGATACTCATGCAGTACGCCGGACTGTTCCTTCGGGCAATTTTGAAAGGCTTCACCATTTTCCCTTTGGGCATTTCGACTAATGAAGCTATGGAGGCCAGTGCATCGGCGAAGCGATTTTTATCCTTGGCAGGTAGTTGAAAGTGATCTCTTGGAATTGTTCAACCAATTCTTCAAGGTGCTGACTATACTGTTTGAGGGTCGGGTCTTGGATTCGCCATTTACCCGATTGCTGATTGATAAGGAGCAAAGAGTCGCCGAATACTTCTAGTTCCGTGACGTTTCTTTCGAGAGCTGATTCGAGCCCTGCTATGCATGCTTCGTACTCTGCAATGTTGTTGGTAGCTTCCGAATTCCAGACGGATGGCAATGGAGTGTAGATGTCTTTTAGATCGACAAGCATACTTCTATACAAAACCGTGTTTATTGGCGGCGCTATCGAAAAAAAAGTTGCCACTTTTTTCCTCGGTTGTAGTACAAATTAAATGCTCGTCGGGGAACTGTACGTCTTCCCCCTTCACTTCGTCACACGGGAATTCGGTAAGCTGGTCACTGAACACTTTCCCCCTGATGGATTTTAGTGTGACGTAAGTGATATCATAGCTGGGGAGCATGAAGTACCATTTGGCATTGGTTTGGGTTACTCAAAAGCTCAAACACTATATGGAAGCCTTTTCGATCAAGCTAGTAGCAAAGGTGGACCCGCAAAAGGTACCTCACGGTGTTGTGAAGGATGTCTTATGTTGATCTTCTTTGGCCGTGAGAATCTAATTGTACCCAGCGAACCCATCCACGAATGAGCGAACCTCATAGGCAGCAGTGGAGTCGACCAGCATGTCGATGTTAGGGAGTGGAAAATTGTCTTTCGGGGAAGCTTTGTTCAAATCCCGGAAGTCCACACAAACTCGAACCTTGCCGTTTGCCTTTTTGACTGTCACGATGTTGGCTAACCATGTCGGATACTCGATAACCTTGATGAAACCCACACTGAGGAGCTTCTCGATCTCTTCTTTGACTTGCAGAGACCATTCTGGCTTGATCTTTCTGAGCTTTTTTTTTACCGGCTTGACATCTTCTCTGATCGGAATTCTGTGCTCCGCTACCTTTTTGTCCAACCCGCATGTCTTTGTATGACCATGCGAACACATCCACGAATTCTCTGAGCAGTGCAGTCAGTCAGTCTCTGTCGTCCCCCTTGAAGAAGCTTCCGATCTTAGTTTCCCTTGGCTCTTCGTCGGTAGCCAGATTAACAACATGCAATTCTTCGTCAGCCCCTGGACAATTTTCACCATGACTACGGACCTGTTGAGCAAGTTCATTTAAGTATGTTGTGTTTTCGTGGTCTATTTCATCATAATTTGAATCGTTATTAACTTGTTCATTAAGTTCATTATTAGTTAATTCATCATTTATGATATTTGCAATCTCAGGGTACTCAGAAATATCAAATTTTTCATTAGCAAAGAAAGGAAAACACACGCTCGGCTATGGCCTCCATATCCTCTTGGGTGAGGGTATTAGAGACACTCTCGGACTCGAAAGTAAGTGTGAGCCATTCTTCCTTTGTTGCTGTGCGGGGTATGCAACCCATTTCTTGGACTAAGAATTCCTCGGATACCACGGGCCCTTTCGTAGAATACCAATTGTTGATCGGCTCGGAGCTTGGCGGGATCTCACTGATAGTCTCATTCATAATGACGGTTTCATGGATGGCGTTGACTTGGCATTCATTCATTATGGCAAGCTCTTCGAACATGGAGGCTAAATCTGTCGGTTCTTCCCCCACGATGATTTCTGTCTCGGACTTTATAGTCACCTTCCTTCCCCACCATTCACGGGGCGACATGGGAGTTGGTTCCCTTTCGGATTTCTGGATCTCACAATCGGAGAAGATTTCGAGACCGGCTTTTTGACACCCTTATTGTTAACCCATAGCTCGGGAAAGATCATGTAGGAACGTCTTCCCCTTGGCGGACAAAATAGCCATTCAACGTCTTGCGGTAAGGCCTTAGATTAGGGACCTCATAACGACGGCCTTCTTTACGAGCTCGGGACTTTTCATTCTTGATCGCTTGCTCTTGTTTCAAGTCTTCTCTGGAAGGCTTGTACCCCAAACCGAATGTGTTCTTGACAAATGGGACTTGCACATGATGTAGGATTCGTTGTTGATATTTCCCTAGGCCTAAACCAGGGAAGTAGTCCATATTCCTCATCATGCGGAGGACTTTGTGATTGCTGGGGGTCCATGATCTATTTCCCCTTCTTTGTCAATGGCGTTGATTGAGACGCCGGAGAGAGTGGAGTCTGGTAAACCATGCTGAACTTTGTGGACGGGCTCACCTTTTCTGTGGATAGTGACGTTTTCGGCCATGACGGTCACTATTTCATCACCATTTCGGATCTTGACACATTGATGGAGAGTTGACGGGACGGCATTAGAACTGTGAATCCATGGTCGACCCAAAAGCAAGTTGAACGAGGCCGGGATGTCAAGTACTTGGAATGGAACGGACATGACCATGCTCCCAAACTTAATGTCTATTTCGATCATGCCCATGACTGTACGGGCAGTGCTGTCATAACCTCGGATTACTTGAGTAGAAGGCTTCAAATCGGAATCCTTAAGCCCCAGTATGCCCATGATTCTGCCAGGCATGAGGTTGAGTACGGAACCGCCGTCCACTAAGACTCTTGAGATGGGCCTCCCCCTTCTCGTACCTTGAGGTAAATAGCCTCGTTGTGGTCGGAACCAAATGGTGGAAGTTCCATATCGGCAAAGGTGATGACGTTGCCAAAATGAATGTGACCGATCATTGCTGTGAGGTCCTTGGAGTAGTATCGGGAGAAATTGATGTAATCATCGAGATTGCGGATGATAAGATCTCGGTGTTTCTTTGAGGATGCGATTAGGTCCCAAATAGAGATGTTGGCTTGAGTTTTCTTGAGTTGGACAAGTAAAGGATCTTCGGGAGTGTCGCGAGCTTACGGCCTTTGAGAAGAGGAGCTTGGTGTGGAAGTGGAAGGGTTGCTTGCTATGACTCGACCGGATCGAGTTAGCATGTTGACGTTCCTGTTAGTACCCGATCTGAAAATGAGTTTATTAGGGATTTCCCAAATACACAAGGACTTTATAGGAATTACAAACCTTGCAAAGACTTGTCCCGGATTCCCAAAATATACCTCATTGTTCTAGAACATCTTAAAGATGGCCAAAATAGGGTTTACATAAAACATGCAAAACCCTAGCTTAATAATTAAGTCAGCCAGGAATGATGGCCACGTGGCCACATTCGCCCAAGCTCCAACCTTGGCCACGCGGCCAACATCGCCGCCGCCCTCCATCTTGGCCACGCGGCCACATCCGCCCCGGATGATCTGGACCGTCAGATCTCTCCATCAGTTTCCTATTTAAAGACCTCCCTTGCCTCATAATTGGGGATCCGAATTTTAGAGCTTCCAAGTGACGATTTTGCTCCCAAATCAAGTCATTCAGCCTCCAAGAACACTCTCAAGAATCCCAAGAAGATCCAAGGTTATTTCTTGTCAACAAAGGTAAGTTTTCTAACTTTTTCTTCATGTTCTTGCCATATTATTAATTTAGATTCATAATATTCATATTCTTAATATGTTTATTCATATGTTCTTCATAACATTCATATTATTAATATGTTTATTCATGTGTTCTTCATAACATCCATATTCTTAATATGTTTATTCATGTGTTCTTCATAATATTCATGTTCCTAACATCTTTAATCATATTTTCTTCATGACATTCATATGTTCATAATATGTTCTTCATATGTTCATCATGTTCTTAGATTAAAACCTTATTTATGCTATATTTAGGGTTGCGATCTTCATGTTAACATGTTATTTCATAGCCGATGATGATCTAGGGTTCATCAACCCGAGGATGATCTAGGAACTACTTCTAAACCCTAATCTTTAGGTAATTCCTCCCTCATTATGCATGATCCCGATTCTTCTGCCTATTCTTAATTCTTCTCGAACTACGCTGACCTGAGCTTCTCACATTGAGGAGAACGTAGGCAATCTTCGGATCCGGTCTCAATCACTAACACACTACATACACCGCATCATGATAGAAAGACCGATCAATTTGGGCAATAGGAGTGATAACGTGAATATTCTTCTCTTGCTGTAATTTGACCCCCAAACCCATTAAACATGCTTTTTCTCAAAGTTTTGGCTATAATAAAACGGCGTGGCGACTCTCATATTTTTTAATGTTGCTATGAATATCCCAAATTCAAACACACGTATTCACAGTGGCGACTCTGCTGGGGACTGCTTTGAAACTTTTTCAAACTTAGTGGGTCTAACTTTCGTTTACATCATGATGTTTGCCATGTTTGCACATGCACCTCACACTTTGCCATGTTTACACATGCACCTCACACTTTGCCATGTTTGCACATGCACCTCACACTTGCCATGTTTACACATGCACCTCACACTTTGCCATGTTTGCACATGCACCTTGTATTTTTGCCATGTTAATATGTGTACCTTGTATTTTTTCCAATACATGTATTTTTTGTACTTTCCCTATAGTACTAAGGTCAAACGAGACTTTGCTATGCTCCCTTGTACATTCTTATCCTCTCCCTCTTCTCTCTCTCTTGCATTGCATTGCATCATTCAAGCATTCAAAAACTTCTCTCTTTTCTCCCTGAAAAGAATTAGTTTCTTGCCACACACTACTCTAGTCCGTGTCAGCACTGCACAGGTCCCCATTACCCGGAGTATTCGATGTGCAGGAATTTGTGCGCTACTGTCGCACTCTTTTCGAGTCACTCGTCTACTCTACTCACCGTGTACGTTCCACGAGCGGTGGGAACCTTTATCCTACCCGTGTCAACCCACACATAGAGATTAGGACACTCCTTGGACCAACCATTTAGGATGTAAATAAATGCAAAACTTTTCGTTAAATAAATGTGCATTGCATCTAGGCGACCTCTAAGGTCCATCGCTCACCCCTTGGGCCATCTATCAAAATTCCTCATCTTGGCCTATCTAGGTTACCTACCCATCATTGCGATCCATTTGGTCTACCCTTCATCTCGACCCGCTTTGGTCAAAATCCCACCATCCTTTGGCCTCTTAGGACAACTTTATCTACCTTTGACCTCCTAGGTCAACCTTTGACCGCCTAGGTCAACCTTCCAAACCTTTGACCTCCTAGGTCAACCTTATCTACCTTTGACCTCCTAGGTCAACCATTGACCCCTTAGGTCAACCTTATCTGCCTTTCACCTCTTAGGTCTACCCTTGACCGCCTAGGTCAACTTATCCGCCTCCGACCTCTTAGGTCAACCCTTGACCTCCTAGGTCAACCTTATCACCTTTGACCCCCTAGGTCAACTTTATCAACCTCCGACCTCTTAGGTCAACCCTTGACCACCTAGGTCAACCTTATCACCTTTGACCCCCTAGGTCAACTTTATCAACCTCCGACCTCTTAGGTCAACCCTTGACCACCTAGGTCAACCTTATCACCTCAAACCCCTTAGGTCAACCCTTGACCTCCTAGGTCAACCTTATCACCTCCGACCCCTTAGGTCAACCCTTGACCTCCTAGGTCAACCTTATCACCTCCGATCTCTTAGGTCAACCCTTGACCTCTTAGGTCAACCTTTGACCCCTCGGTCAACATTATCACCCGTTGACCTCTTAGGTCAACCTTTGACCTCCTAGGTCAACCCAATCACCTTTGACCTCTTAGGTCAAACTTGGACTCCTAGGTCAACCTTATCCGTTTTCGACCTCTTAGGTCAATCTTTGATTCCATAGGTGAACCCAATTACCTTTGGTCTTAACCCGCTTAGGTCGAACCGTCATCTTGACCCACCTAGGTCATTATTTGACCCACCGTCGTCCAGACCAACCTAGGTCAACCTGTTTAGGTCCAACTTGTCCGTCTTAGGTTAAAACTACCCCTTCACCTTTGACCCGTCAAGGTCAACCCGTGACCCGCTTAGGTCGACTTACCTATCTTGGATCCATCTAGGTCAATCTACAACCTTCCTTAGTCCACCAACCCGAATAGGTCAACCTTTGACCCGCTTAGATCAAACCATGCCTATCCCGTTTAGATCATCCCATAGGCAACCCGTTACAACCCGCTATCTTGATCCATCCACCATATAGGTCAATCCAACCTTTTCTCAATTAGGTCGACCTATCCTACACCCATCTAGGTCAAACCACCATTATTGTCGCATTCTAGCTTGAACCACTTCTTGTCTCAAACCTTAGGTCAAACCTTAGGTCAAGTTTAGGTCAAACCTTAGGTCAAACCTTAGGTCAAACCTTAGGTCAAACCATACCCGACTCAATCAAAACCAACTCCTATAGGTCTTCCTCACCCATGCTTGACCAAGGACCGAGTCATCTCCCTCTTTTTGACCCCTATGGTCATCTCTCACCTCTTTTTAAAAGTCTAACTTGACTCGAACTACGGCGACCTGAGCCTCTTATTGTGTGGGACCTCTCCCTCATGATAAGGGGAACGTAGGCAACTTCGGCCCAGTCAAACTTTCAATTTTTTACCAAAATGCATTTCAAAAATGTGGAGACCGACTCTTTTCCAAAAATGATTTTATAACGATGCCTTATCATTAAATACGAATCTAATTTAATTCAACTAAGAGGCTTAATTCTTTCATGACTAGAGTTCTGCATCATGTCGGCTGCAAGGAACATCGAAGTTGCAACTGAAGCTGCTACCCAAGATCCCGAGACAATCCTCTACACCGGTACTGCTCTCAGTAAGCAAGCATCCCACTTCGAAGCCATCCTCGATGAACAAGCAATCCACTTTAAGGCCATTCTCAACGAGCAAGCAACACACTTTCAGAAGGAGATGCATAAGACCCTAAGAAATATCGAGAGGCGCCATTTGTCTGACATTCGTGGCGTTTATGATTACCTCAGCCGAGTTCTCCCTCTTGCTCAATGTCGACACCCGTACGCTCCTCAAATGTACGGGCCGCCACAGACTTTCCCCGTCGGGATGCCTCCTATAACTACTCATCAACAAGGGGTACCGGTACCTAAATCACCCTCAAAGAAAGTTCGTGAAAGGAAGGACGAGCGCGAATTCGACGACTTAGGTATGCCGTTAGCCAAATTCTTCAAAGGTTTAGTTCGAGCCGACAAGTTGGCTTCTCTACTCAACTATGAACCAAACAGGGTAAGACCAGACTTGGATCCCTCCAAATACTATAAATACCACCAGTACATTGGGCATGACACTGAAGGTTGCCTCCAATTGAAAAGGAAGATCCAAAGCCTCATTGATAGCGGAGCCATCACCCGCGATAGGAATGCATGGGCGTGAGCAAAGTCCAAACAAGAAAGAGCAAACTGGGGCTACCCCCTTTAAATAATAAATAAAAAGGGTCATTCAGTCTTCGTAGGTTCTAGAGTGTCTTTAGTCAAAAGTCCACCTTGGACTATCTTTGTTTCTTTAGTAAAAGTCCACCCCGGATCAGTCGTTTTTCTTTCAAATAATAAAAGAGTCTTTATTTCTTTTCTCTCTAGACTTGAGACATAATCTTGCATAAATCAATTCCATGAAAATTGTCTTATTCACCATCTTCACTTGATTGCTATATCTTTATATGATGAATTAATCTTAATCTTACTCATTAATGACGACTCATTAAAAGGTAAATGGAACCATAAACCATTCACATAACTAAATACACAATTAGTCTCAAGATAACAAATGCTTTGACCAATTGGGATGAACGAATCACTTTCTCTTCTCTCTACATTCTACCCCCATACACTCTCTCTACACACTCACCCCTTGTACACCCTTCGTGTACACTCTCTATATACACCTTCTCCCATACACTATCCTCATACGCCTCTCATCCTACCATTAGACCCTTTTCCATACGGTCATGACAAAGAAATGGACCGCGGTTGCTCATCATCAAATAGACATCCATGCTGCCACAATTTAAGGGGTTGTTTGTTCCCTTCATAAGTACTACATGCCGATACACCGGGGTTGTCCGTATCCCATCGCAAATATAAAAGGAATGTACGAGGTCATTCATGCCATTAATAGGTGCACGTGATAATCCGATGGAGCTCTACCGGTGAAGATCAAGGGGCTAAGATGCCCGCCGCCAGCAAAAGGCCGCTTGAACTATAAGGAGGCTACCTCGCAATCGAGAGAGGCGAAAGAAAACTAGGGGCTCGTCTTGCCCAATGTTTCATGTACAAATGTATATATATATATATATATAAAAAGGGGCTCGCTAGGTTGAAACCCAAAAGGGCGACCTAGGCAAAAGTTAGAGCATTGCACAAAAAAGAAGCCCGCTAGGTTGAAAAACCCGAAAGGGCGGCCTAGGCAAAAAAAAAAAAGGGTGTGCACAAAGAAATAAAGGAAAATAGAAGGGGCTATCACCATAGAAAAATAAAAGTCCCATTTTCTTTTCACTTCAAATGTTCTATTTTTCTTTCTTTCCCCACAAAGAAGATTAACACGGCAGCAGCAGCCCATGACATCTAGAATGGAGCAAGCCACGGCAATGAGCTACAATGATGCATCCTACCTCGACAAGGAACAACTCACCTCAGTTAAACGAACCTCACACCTCTAAACTCAACCCCAACTTCATCATCATCCGGGCCTCCCCCGAACTACGCAGACCTGAGCTTCTCACCTTGAGGAGAACGTAGGCAACCTTAGGGTCCGGTCCAAAATATACACAACCCACCTCGTAGCCAATTTTCCTTCTCTTCTCTCTTGCCCCATATTTCTACTCCTGACTTCTTCACTCACAATTGATCAAACATTTATTATTTCGAGACTACTTGTCTAAAACATAATCATAAGATGCATAACTAATCAACGAGGTCCATTCTCGAGCATCAAATGAGAATCTTGAATAAAACAATTTTCAAATGTCTCGACAAGTCTTCCGTTCTACAATCTAGGAAAGAGCTAAACACTTACTTTCTGTCAAGCAGGGGCTTCCTCTCTTTTGTACATATATACACTCAGTTGCCCAAAGAGTCAAAATGTGAGTACTATCTCTCTCTCTCTTACTCTCCCCAAAATGCCCCCGCATGTTTTCAAACAATTCTTTTTTCCTTTTTTGAGTCGACCGAATGATTTCAAAAATAAAATAAAATGATGACGCAAAAGAGATGCCCTCTAGATTGAAAACCCGCAAGGGCGGTCTAGGCAGAAAAAAGGGTGCGTCTTAAAGGAGGTAGGATACCCCGCTCTACACCCTTATCGAACTAGGGCTTCCCCAACAGAATGGGTCGACTATGTGGTTTCTCAGAGAATATCGAGGCTTCGACAAGCACATACTTAGAAGAAGGGCATCCCTCATCATCAAGCTCGACGTAGAATTTCTCAAAGGAGGAAGGGTGCCCGCGCACCAAATTAGATAATCCCCAACGGAATGGGTCGACTATGTGGTTTCCCAAAGAATACTGAGGCTTCAACAAGGATGTACCCCTCATCGTCAAACTCTGCACATGACGAACACTTTGAATTTGTTAGAATTATAACTAATTATAAGGCATCTTTATAAAATCATAACACTTTCAAAAGTATTCTCTTCCCTGACACTTTGTTTATAAACCCGCACTCTCGGTCTCCACAAAATTGTAAAAACATCCTCGATCCATCTAAGACCCATCTCCGTGATTCTTGAGTTGACTCGGTCCTTTACCCTATCTCCTACACTTTAGGGAACCCCTAGGCCTAAACCCTCAACTCTCTACGTCCCAATCTGACTTGATTCAAAACCTTAGGTCCCGCACCTACCCGGTCAGTCTTACATAGGTTACACCATAACCCCTTAGCTCGACCCTCCACAAGTTAGTAGCGTGACTCCTAAAGCCTTAAACCAGTCTACCGAATCCAAATCCTTAGAATGACCCATTAAGTCCCGAACCTACCGGTCTCGAGTCTATCTGATCTCTTAGATCCTAAACCTACCAATATATATTCATCCATACCATGTCTAAAACCATGGCTCTCTTATCCTCTTAGGTCCAACCTCTTAGGTCTACATAGTCTAACCTGTGGAGCAATCCCTGAGATCCCAAGACCATTCGAGTCTACCAAACACCTACCTTTTATGTCTCTAGAATATCTGATCCATAACTTAGGCCTCAACCCCTAAACCTTTAGGTCACAAGACTTTCTACCCTTTAGGTCTCTCACCTTACATCTCCACCCTTTGGACTCTTTAATTCCCAAGCTTACTTGGTCTGACTAAAAGCGACACATCTACGTCTCCCGACTCCCGTCATATCCAAGCCATGACCCTACCACTCTTAAACCTACCAAGTACCAACCTAGTGTCACCCATTAGCCTCAAAAGACTTCCTAGTCTGACCTTCAACCCCTTAAGGACTCTAACCTACTTAATCCAAGCCGAGTCCAAACCTCGCCACCTACAAGGTCCACCCTTAAACTCCATGGATGTCAAACATCGCTCCCCCAACGAGTCCAAATCTCAAACCTTGCTCAAGTACATAGGATCTCCTGCGCACCACGCCATGCCATAGGGATCTCAATACCCATCAGGTTAAAACCCGTATCCTTAAACACCTTTGGTCCCATCCCTAACCTACCTTCGCAATTGCCAAATGAGCTTAGTCACACGCATGACCTCTAAGACAATATTAAGTCCTAAGCATACCCAATCCTGTTAGGTACCTATTGCACTCGAGTAAAGTATTTGAGACTCAAGTCCATACCTATGCGCCAACATGGTCACATATCCAAACCCATTTCCCGCACCTATGGTTCGCACCTAGCCTAGACTTTCAAACACTCTAGGATCCAAGCCCGACATGCGTATTAGGTACTAGGATCATCCAATCCCAATCCGTTGCTCCTTGGCCGACCTCAAGACTGCTTGGTCCTAACCCATAACGCGGTTTCTCTAGGACAAAAGACTTACCTGCTTGAAAGCCTTATGTCCCAACGCTACCCTGCCTAGCCTTCGATCTCCTAGATCTCACGCCTACCATTCCATTAGGTCCCGGTTTCCTTAACACATGTCTGAGTCTTACCCTAGCTAAACCCTAGCACTTTAGCCTAGGTCTAACCTATCGAGCCTATCCAGCCATGAGGTATCAAGCTCACCTGCCCCAAACCGCAACACTCTTAGACCTCAAACTTGCTCGGTCTAAACCAAGACAAACCTTCAAATGCTTTCGGTCTCTAAACCCTAGCCTCAAGCCTAGGTAGTCACCTTCTATTCAAAGCCTAGCCTTAAACCTAGGTAATCGCATTCCCTCTAAACCCTAGTCCCAAACCTAGGTAATCGCCTTCTCTCTAAACCCTAGCCTCAAGTCTAGGTAGTCACCTTCTATCCGAAGCCTAGCCTTAAACCTAGGTAATCACATTCTCTCAACCCTAGCCTCAAGCCTAGGTGGCCACATCCTCTACAAACCCTAGCCTCTAGCCTAGGAAGTCACATACGCTCCGAACCCTATCCTCAAGCCTAGGTAATCACATCTTCCCAAACCCTAGCCTCAAGCCTAGGTAATCACATCTTCCCAAACCCTAGCCTCAAGCCTAGGTAGTCACATTCCCTCCAAACCCTAGCCTCAAGCCTAGGTAGTCGCATTCTCTCCAAACCCTAGCCCCAAGCCTAGGTAATTACATCCTTCCAAACCCTAGCCTAAAGCCTAGGAAGTTACATCCTTCTTAAACCCTAGCCTTGATCCTAGGTAGTCACATTCCCTCCAAACCCTAGCCTCAAGCCTAGGTAGTCGACATTGTTTCCAAACCCTAGCCTCAAACCTAGGAAGTCGCGTTCTCCCCAAACCCTAGCCTCAAGCCTAGGTAGTCACATATCCTCTCTAAACCATAGCCTTAAGCCTAGGAAACCGCAACATCCTCTTTAACCCTAGCCCAAGTTCTAGGGAATTTCCAAAGCCCCGCATGCAACATCATTTCCAAATTCCTGAAACCCTAGTCTCGAAAGCTAGGAAGTTTACAATCTCAATCCCCCATCTTATTAAACCCTAGCCGTGAGCCTAGGAAGCCATACCCTCACTAAACCCTAGCTTCGAGCCTAGGATTCAACATTCCCTTCAAAACCCTAGCATCTAAGAAGTTCCCAACCTCAACCTCTCCAAGCCCTAGCACTAAGCCTAGGATAGAATACTCTCCTCATGCTTAAATGAGCTCCAATCCCTAGCCCGTAAGCCTAGGAAACCCACATTATCTCCAAGACATAATCTAAAGCCCAAGAAGCCGTGACATCTTTGGCATCCCTATCTCAAGATTAGGAGATCACCATCTTCCTTATTCTTTTTCCTTAAAAAGCCTTAGGTCCTACCTCTAGGCAACCAAGAAAAATGTCCCTTACCTAACACCTTGGTCTCAATGGCTTGTAGCCTCATTCCCTCCTAAATTAGGATAAGCGGAACCCAGATCATGTTTCCCATATTAGCGACTCCCTGAGAGTCCATCTCCTTCGCGTCCCCCTAAAGGTCCTTCGCCCTTGTGACTCACCAAAGAGTCCTTTGTGACTCCCCGAGAGTCTATCACCTTTGTGACTCCCCGAGAGTCCGTCACCTTTGTGACTCCCCGAGAGTCTATCACCTTTGTGACTCCCCGAGAGTTCATCCCGTTTGCGGCTTCATAACAATCCATCATCTTTGCCTCCACATGCAAAATTTCAGTTTTACCCCTAGTACATTCCCCTTTGTTCATTTTAGGTGCCCTTAACCTATTTTGACCGATATTCGTTACCTTTGGGTACGGAAAGCCCCTTAAAATTTCCATTTTTATCCCATCTTCACCGCGATTATCGGAACTTGTCCGTTTCTACCTCATTATCCCCTAATATTTGCTTAGGATTCGTATGATTGCAGAGACCCGTTCGCCTCTGTGTCATGCGCATCCTAGATCGATCGTGATTGGCAGAGACCCGTTCGTCTCTAATTGCGAGAGATCCAACATCTATTATTTTACCACTTCCACCGTGAGGCCATTTAGACGCCGTAGTCTTTATTGTTTTATTAGCCCCAAATATTTGCTTAGGATTTGTATGATTGCAGAGACTCGTTCACCTCTATGTCATGCGCATCCTAGATTGATCGTGATTGGCAGAGACCCGTTCGTCTCTAATTGCGAGAGATCCAGCATCTATTATTTTACCACTTCCACCGTGAGGCCATTTAGACGCCGTAGTCTTTATTGTCTCATTAGCCCCAAATATTTGCTTAGGATTCGTATGATTGCAGAGACCCTTCGCCTCTATGTCATGCACATCCTAGATCGATCGTGATTGGTAGAGACCCGTTCGTCTCTAATCGCGAGAGATCCAGCATCTATTATTTTCCACTTCCACCGTGAGGCCATTTAGACGCCGTAGTCTTTATTGTCTCATTATCCCCAAATATTTTCTTAGGATTCGTATGATTGCAGAGACCCGTTCGCCTCTATGTCATGCGCATCCTAGATCGATCGTGATTGGCAGAGACCCGTTCGTCTCTAATTGCGAGAGACCAGCATCTATTATTTTAGCGCGATCGGCAGGAACCCGTTCGTTTCTGATTGCGTTTACCCTTGCAGGTACCACTTCCACCTTGAGGCCATTTAGACGCCGTAGTCTTTATTGTCTCATTATCCCCCAATATTTGCTTAGGGTTCATATGATTGTAGAAACCCGTCAGCCTCTACGTCATGTGCATCCTAGAACGATCGCGGCCGTTGTGAAAGTTCCAGCATTTATTATTTCCATCTTGGGATTATTTAGACGCCGTAGTCTTTATTTTCTCATTATCCCTCTTACCTCCTTTTCCCAAATGATTTCATTGCTTACGAATGTTCGTTCTTCATACAAGATAGTATCCGTAGGATTTTTATCCCCAGCAGGAGTCTGATGTCTCGTTTCCCTAACGAATGTTCAGTCTTCATACAGGATAGGGTCCGTAGGTTTGTTATCCACAGCAGAAGTTTGATGTCTCGTTTTATCCCCAGTATCTTCGAACTACGACCGGCTTGATTCCTCCGATGATACGTAGGAAGCCTGAAAAAGGTTCAGCCACCCGACCGCCTTGGTCATTTCCTATCCCCTCCGAACTACGACCGGCTTGATTCCTCCGAGGATACGTAGGAAGCCTGAAAAGGTTCAGCCACCCGGCCGCCTTGGTCATTTCCTATCCCCTCCGAACTACGACCGGCTTGATTCCTCCGAGGATACGTAGGAAACCCGAAAGGTTCAGCCACCCGACCGACATAGTCATCTCTCATCCCAGCAATTACATTTTCCCCGGCACATGTCTCCCCAGCAAGTCACAATTTCTCCCCAAGCGGAAGGCATTGGTCCCATCAGAGGATAATCATTCTCAATTTCCCCATCAGATTTGAACTACGTTGGCTTGATTCCCCCGCGGATACGTAGGTCACCTGCCAAGGTTCAGCCGTTCCCTTACCTTTCCTCTGTTTTGAAACTCATGTTTCAGAACGGTTCCTATTTTATCGTCGACCCTCCATTGCCTTGCAAGAAGCGTCGCCGATACTGTTAGTACCCGATCTGAAAATGAGTTTATTAGGGATTTCCCAAATACACAAGGACTTTATAGGAATTACAAACCTTGCAAAGACTTGTCCCGAATTCCTAAAATATACCTCATTGTTCTAGAACATCTTAAAGATGGCCAAATAGGGTTTCCATAAAACATGCAAAACCCTAGCTTAATAATTAAGTCAGCCAGGAATGATGGCCACGCCGGCCACATTCGCCCAAGCTCCAACCTTGGCCATGCGGCGGCCAACATCGCCGCCGCCCTCCATCTTGGCCACGCGGCCACATCCGCCCCGGATGATCTGGACCGTCAGATCTCTCCATCAGTTTCCTATTTAAAGACCTCCCTTGCCTCATAATTGGGGGATCCGAATTTTAGAGCTTCCAAGTGACGATTTTGCTCCCAAATCAAGTCATTCAAGCCTCCAAGAACACTCTCAAGAGCCCAAGAAGATCCAAGGTTATTTCTTGTCAACAAAGGTAAGTTTTCTAACTTTTTCTTCATGTTCTTGCCATATTATTAATTTAGATTCATAATATTCATATTCTTAATATGTTTATTCATATGTTCTTCATAACATTCATATTCTTAATATGTTTATTCATGTGTTCTTCATAATATTCATATTCTAATATGTTTATTCATGTGTTCTTCATAATATTCATGTTCCTAACATCTTTATTCATATTTTCTTCATGACATTCATATGTTCATAATATGTTCTTCATATGTTCATCATGTTCTTAGATTAAAACCTTATTTATGCTATATTTAGGGTTGCGATCTTCATGTTAACATGTTATTTCATAGCCGATGATGATCTAGGGTTCATCAACCCGAGGATGATCTAGGAACTACTTCTAAACCCTAATCTTTAGGTAATTCCTCCCTCATTATGCATGATCCCGATTCTTCTGCCTATTCTTAATTCTTCTCGAACTACGCTGACCTGAGCTTCTCACATTGAGGAGAACGTAGGCAATCTTCGGATCCGGTCTCAATCACTAACACACTACATACACCGCATCATGATAGAAAGACCGATCAATTCGGGCAATAGGAGTGATAACGTGAATATTCTTCTCTTGCTGTAATTTGACCCCCGAAACCATTAAACATGCTTTTTCTCAAAGTTTTGGCTATAATTAAAACGGCGTGGAGACTCTCATATTTTTTAATGTTTCTATGAATATCCCAAATTCAAACACACGTATTCACAGTTCCCATCTTGCTTCTTTTTCCTATTCTCTAGTACTTCCCTCATTACCTCATCGTAAGTCACAACATAACAAGAATTGTCAAGTTTATTCATAACATTGGGGCCCCCATTCACAATTGGGATTGAATGGGTGGTCCCCTCGAGTTCTCCTATCTCTATTACATTGACATGTTCGCTATTAGTCACTTCAAATTCTTTCTTGTCTATGAGATCTTGAATGACATTGCGGAGAACGAAGAATTCCTCGGTGGTGTGGCCACTATATTGGTGGTAGCCACAATATTTGTGGTGAGCATGATTGGGGTTGACCGTCTTGGGTTGGTACCCTTGTACGGGTGTGACTTGAACCTTTGCTTTGAGGACTTCGAAAGCTTCGGTTTGAGTCATTCCTTGGAGAGGCGTGTAGACATGGTCATTTCGAGACTTCTTCCCTTGGGGTGGAGGAACCTTTTTGTAATTTCCCTTGTCGATAGTGACGGCGTTGACCGAGGCCTCTTTTGTGGAGTTGGAAGCGGCCTTGTAGCGGTAGCTAGGAGCACTTTTCTTGACTTCCTTGAGCAACTCGTCCATTAGGACCCCCGCCTCATACATTTGGGAGAAATCCGCATAGCAAGCCCCACTTAGGTGGTGTAGATACCCCGGGAAACCCCCGCTTGGCTAGGGCGGTGAATTATCCTAAGATGTCTACTTGATTTTAAGAGTCGCCACCCACGTTTTAGAGGAACGCGAGAAAACCTAAGAAAATAGCCTTTTTTTATTGATTACGAAACTAGAGATTCAAGGAAGAAGGGTTCGGGGGTTAGGTGACGGAGTGGGAAGTACTTAAACACCCACTTCGCCCGACTTAAGCCGGTCTTGCTACTTTTGGTGTTCTAATATTTACATGTCCTTCAATTAATTAAATAGAAATGTGCTAACAATTATAATGAAAAGAAGAGGGGAAAAGAATGATTTTATTGATTTAATGCTAAATATTACATGTAATAATTATGCTAGACAATTACAAGAAGAGATGAAAATGGTGAATTAAAATGTAGTTTGGAATGTTGGGATGTAACCTTGGCCAAACTTCAATAGTGAAGTGGCCTTTTGGATGTATCCCTTTTTATGGAGATTGCATACCCACTTAGAAAAGATGAGAAGATGAAGAAAGGAAATAAGACTTAGAATTTAGAAGAAGAGAATAAACCTTGTACCTTATGCTTGAATGGAGAAGAACCAAATCTTTGTGTTGACCACTTCTTGAAAAATAGACTTTTGTGTGTTTTGAAGTCTTTTTGTGTTAAGAAATCATCCTCCATTTTCATGATGGAATGAAGAGGTTTATATAGGTGTTGGAGAAGTGTTTGTGGTCACAAAGATGGCCATTCCCCGGATCAAGCCAAGGCATAATGGTCTTGGGGGTTACAAATCAGAAAAGGAGGGAAATTTGGCAAAATCTGAGATTCTGGAAGCGGGAAGCGCGCGCTTCCCACCCCCCTATGGGAGGAGCACGCCTCCCACAAAGGAGGGCAAAGGCGTGCGCATCCCAGCTTCAGGAAATTCATATTTCAGCCCAAAAGTTAACCCCGTTATGCAGTTAAGCCCCAAAACTAACGGAATTAGTCCAAAAACTTAACGAACATCACGAAAGTCAACGAAAATAAATGAAACAGAGACTCAAGGTTGAATTTGTCACTTAGTCAAATTCAAGACTAACGGAGTAAGTCAAGAACTTAACGTAAAGTAACAAAAGTTAACGGAAAGTAACAAAACATAACAGAAGAGAGGAAGATAGAGAATGTGTATGCAATCGGGACATGAGAGGTCCAAGGCGGGGTGTCTACAGAGCCCCTCGGTGACGTGGATTGCAAATAAAAACGCGTCGACGAATGTAAAAACACCCGCCGAGGACATCGACAAAGAAAAAAGGAAGAAAAAAGGACAAAGACTCGATAAAAGTAGGAATTTGAAATTGCGATAGATAGAGGTGCGCTCCCTGCATGAGCGACTTTTGCTGGAGTGTTGTATTGGAGCTCATGGGAGCTTGTCTCGATATGGACCGAGTTGTTGAGTTGGGGCTCATGGGAGCTTGTCTCGATATGGACCGAGTTGCCGACTTGGAGCTCATGGGAGCTTGTCTCGATATGGACCGAGTTGCCGACTTGGAGCTCATGGGAGCTTGTCTCGATATAGACCGAGTTGCCGACTTGGAGCCGCATCTGCTTATGTTGTTGACTTTGTGGGGTGTGGGCATGGTTGACTGCGGACCATTTTTTTGCTGGGGATGAAGTGCCTTGAGTAGCGGATGCTGTTGACTTCGTGGTGGTACCTGTTATGTGTGTGCTTGGCAAGTATATGTGTTTGTGCAAGAAAATGCATGAGGTGTGAAGATTGAGCGAAATTGTGCTCGTGGTGTGATGGGATTTTGGAACACCCTTGCAATGAGAGAGAAGTAAGAATGTAGAGAGTGATCTTATGTGCGGTGTGATTTTGAGGAAAGCATTGGATGTATTCATACCTTCACTTACCATTGCCGCTTGAGTGGAGATGGATTTCTGATGTCCGCGGAGGATGCTTTGATAGAGAATGTCCATTCTTTGGATGTTGATGAGAGAACGCTCTTGATGATGGGTTGGCGAGATGGTACTCTGGATGATGGGTTGGTCGTGCCAAAGGCTGCCTACGTATCCCTTGAAGGGAATTAGACCAGCGTAGTTCAAGGATGATGGAGAACTCTGGGAAGGAGCTATGGAGCAAGGCAAAGTAAAGCACATACTTTTGCACATAGAAGGAGAAAAAGATTTTTTTTTTTTTTTTTTGATTAGAAGGGAAATAATATGCACACAAGTGAGAAAAAGTTTTTTTTTTTTAGTTCGTGGTGTGAACCATTTTAACCATTGTGTGTTTGTAAAGCCAACCCAAGATCAAGTCATGTTCGATCGAAGTCCGGATTTCCTTGTTGAATTCTGTTGTTGTTGCTGTGGTGTCCAACGAAATTGATGTCTAGCCCCAAGAGATTTGTCGATTATGGGGCTCCAAAAGGCATTTGATGCCGAGATAAGGGATTGCTGATTGTAAAGCTCCTAGAATGCCTTTGATGCGAAACTTTGAGTGGCTTGCATAGCCCAAGATAAATCAGTTCTTGGCCCATTCAAATAAATCGCCTTTTGTTGTTGGCGTGAGCAAATCCCAAGAGTAGATTATTGATACCAAACCTCGAGAGATTGCAAAGCACCAAATGTCATGGACTTCTTGTTTGCGAGCTTCAAGACAGTGGAGTGTGAAGACCTTTCGATGTAAAGCCCCAAATTATCTTGTGATCGGTTCGGCATTGAGAGCGGATGTACCGTTTGGTAGAATTTTTGATAGAGATCTCTTACTGGGGAGATGAATGACCTCATTGTGGTTGATACCCAAATGGCTGAGGGCTTATGTCAAAAGATGCAGTAATGTCTTGCGGTGCCTTCGAAGTCGCGGAGGATAAGGTCTTGGTGTGATAAAGTCCCAAATGAGTATGCTTGCTTGACTCTTCTTGAGTTGAACTAATGACGGATCTTCGGATGCAACTAGTGCTGTGGCCCAACTTTATCTGAGCTGCACCTTGTGCTTTTGATCTTGGAGAAGGGGGTGCTGAATTGTAGAAACATTGGGATTGGCCGTGGCATTTCCCGCTATAACCCTGTTTTGATTAGAATTTAGCATATTGAATCTTTTTCCTTTTCTCTAAGACTTCCTTCAAAATCTCGCTGTGAGTTCTAACAAAAATCATCAACTTCATTCATAACATCGGAGTCTTCATTTAAAACCAAGAGGCCTTTGACTTGAAGTGTTGAGAGACCTTTGAAGCTTGATCCCTTTCATGGAGACTACTCCCAAATTGCGTTGCTCGAGTATTGTTGCCCAAAAGACTGTCGGTCGCGAAGCCCCAATATTGCCCTTTGCTCGGATTACTGTAATGCCGTAGCCCAAAAATTTGTAGATTTCGAAGCCCCTTGAGACATTCAGTGCCGAATTGAGGAAGCTTCCAATGTTGCACATGACTCGGTTGGGGATACTACTGGGGAGTTAATTGCTCTTTGCCGAGGGAGCCTTTAAGACTTGACCGTAGCCCTTAGAGTGCCATCATTGATTGCGAGAAAGGTTCATCCTTGATTGGGGGAATGAGCATGGGCACACGCGACAAGAGGGCTTTTTGACATCCCTTTTGGGAGACTTTGAGGATAGTCTCACACATCTTTCTCGAACATAGCCTCTAGGGCGTATTGATTGTCAAGTGAAGAAGTCCTTGTCCTTGAGTCACATAGCCCCTAGGGCGTCACCATTTGTTGAGCAAAGCAAGAGTGACTCATCCTCGTGCGAGGGAACAAACATAAGAGGACATGGAAAGAGCTACTCCATTTCTCGGGAGCCTTTCGGCGTACTTTAGAAGCACATACTTGAAGAAGCTTTGAAAACTGAGACACATGTTGTTGCTATTTGTTGCCCAAGCCAATTGACTAGCTAGGGATTATTTGTGCAACCTCGTGCCCTTTTATGATGGGCTCGTTCTCGGATGGGTCTTGGCTACCACGGGCCTTCTTTTCATGAACCCAAAAATGCACATTGCTGGAGAATGATGCCAATAACCCAAAACAACCTTTGATGGTGCCATATCTTGTCGAGCCTTTTGCAATCCCAAAGTTGACTCGGTGGGGAATTGACTTGCTGAGGAGATCTAATGTAGAGCTCGTGCAGTTGTCTTCTTTAGAGGCCGGAGATCTCCATTTCTCTTTCCCTTCTCTCTCTCACTCTCTCATTTTTTTTATGACGCACCCTGTTTTTTGCCTAGACCGCCCTTTTGGGTTTTCAATCTAGCGGGCATCTCTTTTGCGTCTTTATTTTGACTCGATTAATGAGGGAGTGTGCATTGACTCTAGCTGAGGAGATAAGACATGTGATTTTGCGGTAGAGACCTCTTGTCACTAAAGGTGAGTGACATTGACTTGATTTGGGAAGTGTCCCTAGTATTGACTTCATATATTTGACCGTTTTTTGAATGACTCATGAAGGCAAGTAAGTCATTAAGAGAGAAGAGAAGGAAAGCCCCAATTTGATTGCAAGAAATTGGGAGTATGCAGAATGAATAGAAGTCCCTAGACTCGACAAGGAACACGAAATGACTCCAAATCTAAGAAAGTTGTTCAATCTCTTTGGTGATTAATTCATTGGCAAATGAATCGTACAAAGATGTCTTGACAAGTTCGAGATGAAGGCCGATCACCATAACGCGCTAGGGCTAAACATATCTTCTTTCTTGCATGAGACCGGACCCGCAGGTTGCCTACGTTCCTCCAGTGTAGAGGCTCAGGTCACCGTAGTTCTTGTGGATTCTCCATTCTTTGTGATGGAATTGTTGCTTCGTAGCTTCGTCCTTGTTGGTGGATGATGATGTTGATCTTATTTGATTGAGGGGGATTTTTTTTTTTGTGCTCTAACTTTTGCCTAGGTTGATTTGATGATTTCAACCTAGCGAGCTTTTTTTTTTTTTTTTTTTTTTTTGATCCCCCTTTGAAAACTTTGCTTGATTTTTCTCCATGCTTGATGTCTTGGATTCGCCGTTGTTGTTGATGTCGTTGCCTTCGTCACGATGTTTATTTGATAAGATCGACTCAAACATGACATGAGAAGGAAGAAAACTTAATGCACACAAAAGAGGACTTTGACTCTTTTTTTTTTGTTTTTTGTTTTTGTATCCTATTTCTAGGTTGAGAAAGAGAAACGGAGATTGCTGTCGTCGTCTTTGCCGTTGTAGTCTCCTTGCGGCATGATCTCTTGTTGAAGGCCCATTTCAAAACCAAGCTTCTTCCTTGATGGGTTCTTGCATGTTTGCCATTCTCTAGCGGTTGCTTTTCACCCACAGTAAATTCGCCGTTGTCGATCAAATCTTGGATGATGTTTCGGAGAAGGAAGCACCCTTCGGTAGTATGGCCACTATGCTTGTGGTAGCCGCACCATTCACTATGTGCATGATTCTTCAGTATCGCCTTCGGCTTGTACCCTTCGAAAGTTTTGACCTTCCCATTTGCCACCAAAGTTTCAAATGCCTCGGCTTGGGTTACTCCTAGGAGAGGAGTGAAAACTCGGTTGTTGGTGGTACCTTTGTAGCTTTTGAGGGTCGGGCCACTTGAGCATGCTTTACCATTGAACTTTGGTTTGCCGTCGGTGAGCTCTTGCAAACGGGTTTTGAGTTCGGAAAAATTTTCCTCGTGAATTCTTCTTTCATAATCAAGACGGGCCTTGAGTTCGGAAACCTCTTCTTTGTGAATCCTCTTGTCGATATCAAAACGGGCTTGCCACAAATTGTCTTTACAGCGGGCATCCTCGACAATCCTATCCATTTGTTCCCCCATTGATTTCATTATGTTGAGTAACCCTTCGTTGGACACGAAATCATTTCCACCGTTGTTGTTGTTGCCGTTGGAAGCCATTGGACCTATTGGAAGAACACGGTTGATCTTAGGTTGGCCCCACAAACACCTTTTGAGTAATATGATTAAACCCACAAACAAGGAAAAAGACTCAACCACATAGAGAAAAATGACTATTTTTTTTATTTACAAAGTCGGAAAGACATAGTCCTTTTTGGGGTTTCTAGAAAAATAGTGGAATCGTCACACTAGTATATAGACCTTCTCGCGGTCCCATATACTCATCGGATTCCACCACGCTTGTGATACCTACATGTGACGGGATTAAACTAAATTAATGTAGTAAATCATACATGCGGGGACGGATTAAACTAAATTAATGTAGTAATTCATATTTCAGCCCAAAAGTTAACCCCGTTATGCAGTTAAGCCCCAAAACTAACGGAATTAGTCCAAAAACTTAACGAACATCACGAAAGTCAACGAAAATAAATGAAACAGAGACTCAAGGTTGACTTTGTCACTTAGTAAAATTCAAGACTAACGGAGTAAGTCAAGAACTTAACGGAAAGTAACAAAAGTTAACGGAAAGTAACAAAACATAACAGAAGAGAGGAAGATAGAGAATGTGTATGCAATCGGACATGAGAGGTCCAAGGCGGGGTGTCTACAGGTGGGTGCGGAGATCAATTTTGAGACATTTGAGAAAGATGTCCATTTGCTCCTTGGTATTTGGCCTTTCCACAATCTCGGAGAGTTTATCATTCCATCTCCTTGTGAAGTCGATGAAGGACTCATGGTCTCGTTGAGTAGTGTTCTCTAGCTCTTTCCTTGTGGGCCGGTGAGTGGTGTTGCCTTGGTATTGGTTCTTGAAGGCAAGCATGGCGGAGTCCCAATCAAGACGGACAGTGAGCGGGAGAGTAGCATACTAATCTTTTGCCGCCCCCTCGAGAGTGAGAGGAAAGCATTGAGCCATCACCTTGGGGGAGACCTTCTTCGGAACCATTGCCCAAATCTCAATGTGAGCCATAGGACAAGAGTTGCCCTTGAATTTTCTTATGTCGGGCATCTTGAACTTATCAGGAAGAGCGGTCATAGTACTCATGAGGATGGATGATTGATAAAGTCTTGTGTCGGAGCCTTTCCCCATGTTGAGCCTATTGAATTTTTGGTCGATGTAGGCCATGATAGAATCCACCATTTTGGGCTCATTGTTCTCGGAACTTGGCTCTCCCACTTTCTTGGTGCGGGTGTTGACATAAGGACTTTTGAACAAACCTTCGGTCCATTCGGATTCGTCATCGTCATTTTTGCTCTTCCCCTTGGCAAGATTAGTGAGCTTTTCTTTCATTAGCTCCATCTCGGCTCGTGGGCCTCCTTTTGGCTGTCGAGGTGGGATTGCCTCATGTCGTCTTTGCTTCGTGCCTCCTTATTAAGAGTGGAGTCTTGCTCTTGGAGGAGTTGGACCATGGTTGCGAGTTGCTCGAGAGTCATGGTATTGTTGGTGTTGGAGCCGCCGGCCATTGTTGATGTAGGAGCTGTTGGAGTGATCTCTTCATGGACTAACCGATTTGCCGAATCCCGGTAGACTCTGTAAGTACCAATTGAACCTATATTGCAGAAGAGGCCCTTGTCAGTCTTGAGTAACACTTGCGGTCCACGAAGAGGCTTAGAACACACAGTTGGGCACACGACTCGAACCACATAAGAATAGACTCTTTTTTTTTTTATAAGTCGGAGGGAATGAATCCCTTTTGGGGTTTCTAAGAAAATAATGGAATCGTCATACTAGTATATAGACCATCTCGCGGTCCCATATACTCATCGGATTCCATCGCGTTTGTGAATCCTACATGTATCGGGATTAAACTAAATTAATGTAGTAAAGCATACATGCGGGGACAGATTTTATTTTCGTCCAAAATAACCACTTTTGGGGACGGATTTTATTGCGTCCGTTTCAACAAGTTGGCATGTATGATTTGAAGACATTAGTTTAGGGAAATCTCGGTACATGGAAACCGACTTGAGTCACGGAGTGTTAGACCCTAACTAGAATTGTGTGGCTTGTGCTCGGCTTGAATATGAGGCTCAAAGGTCACCCCCGGCATGTAGTCATGAACTACGCCACGGGCTGAGGTTTACCGCTTCGAAAGAGCCAAGGTCGAGTGGAGCTTGAAACTTTCTAGGACGGCCTCGACGGGTTTGGGGTTGGACTTGTGCGACTCGATAGTGAGCAATTCATAGGAATATGTGCATGTAGTGTGAGGTCTAACAGGTGACAAAATATTTTTTATATTTTTTTTTCAAAAGAAATAAAAAAAACAAATAAGCATATAATTACAACTTTCGAATCACCCGTATGACCGATAAAATAGAACATAAAATTAAAACAGTTCGAAGTTCAGAATAACCACTGATGCAGGCAACTGTGCCCACACCCCCATCATACTGCTCTGTTCTGAGACCTGTTTCTGTTCTGGGAACCAACCCAAAAGCGTGCACCTCTGAGTGTTGATACGAGACGCGCGCGCCTGGCGCGATGCTATTGGGAGGCGCGCGCTTCTGGGCACACCTGTCGGATTGTCAGATTTTGGACTCAGGGGATTGCCCTGGTCCTATGTGCATATTGTAACCCCTGCAGAAATGATTAGTGGAGAATAGCAGAAGAAGAAGATGAAGAACATGAAGAAGCGGGCGATTCTGGTCCTTGATGCGGGATGCGCGCGCCTCCCCCATCAGGAGTCAGAATGCCCAGAAAAGATGTAGATTTTGATCAGAATACAAGTTTAACTCTCAAACGTCCCCAGCGGAGTCGCCACTGTAGATACCCCGGGGGAACCACGGCCTGGCTAGAGCGCGTGAATTATCCTAGGATGTCTAACTTGTTTTTAGAGTCGCCACCTATGTTTTGAGGAACATAAGAAAAACCTATTGATAATAGCCTAAGTTTGATTACGAAAACAGAGATTCTTTGTTTTGAGGTTCGGGGGTTAGGTTACGAGATGGGAAGTACCGAAACACCCATCTCGCCCAACTAAAGTTGGTCTTGCTTGATCAAAATCTACATGAATAATAAACGTTCTTCTTCTTCTTCTTTAAATCATAAAAAGGGGTTTTAAAATAGAGTTTGAAATGTAGGAGATAACTCTTTAACCGACCTCAATGAGATGAGGTGATCATTAGAGTCATGTCCCAAAATGATTTGGGTGATTGCACTTTGATAAAACAAAAAGAAAGAGAAAAGAGATGAAGTTAAGAAGAGGAAAGATATAACTTTACCTAGACTTCAAGAGACTTCAAACACTTCTTGATGAATTCTTTAGAGAAATCCTTTGGAAATGCTTTGTAAGTGTGAAATTTAGTGTCTTATTGAGAATGTCAGATTGAGAGCCAAAGGTCCTTGAAAATGGAGGTAAAGGGGGGTTTTTATAGGTGAAAGAGAGATGTTTTTGGTGCCAAAACTCAGTCACCAAGAAATCTTTCCCGGGCAAAATCCTGTAAATTGAGCAAGGGAGAGAATCCTGGCCAGAAATCTGTAACCGACGCCCAGAGGCGCGCGCTTCCTGCTTTGGGGGCGGGAGGCGCGCGCATCTGGATCCTCCTGTCAGAGGCGCGCGACTCAGAGAAGGCGATTTTGACAGAATGGACTAGAAAGTCAGCCCTGTTATTCAGTTTAGTCCCTGGACTTAACGAAGTCAGTCAGGAACTTAACGGAAGTGACAGAAACTAACGAGAAACACTTAAAATGGGAGAAACACAAGATCAAATGTGCAATCGGGGTGAGCGGTCCAAGGCGGGGTGTCTACACCATCCGGATTTAACTTCTCTTTGGAAACCCATTTCACTCCAATGATCTTCTTGTCATTTGGTTCCTCAACTAGCTCCCAAGTTTTGTTCTTCTCTATGGAATAAATTTCTTCCTCAATGCTTTTCTCCACTCTTTCTCCTTGTAAGCTTTTTCAAAAATTTTTGGTTCTAAGACACAAAAATTGCATCTTGCATAAACATCACTCAAACTCCTCCTTTTCCTGCGGAACCGAGAGAGGATAAACTTGAACTTGAACTTGTTGGAGAGCTTCCGGGTGAATCCGGACCATTATTTTGATGATCTTCATCATGATCTCCATCTTTAATATTTTCTTCTTCAACATCACTTTCATCATCACCCTGAAAAACTCCACCATTTTCTATTCATTTTTCTTCCAATCCCAAGAAGCATTCTCATCAAACAACACATCTCGACTAATAAAAAATTTATTGTCTTTTAAACTCCAAACTCAGTAGCCTTTTGACATGGTACTATACCTAATAAAGATACACTTTTCACTTGCTTCATCTAGCTTTCTCCTTTTTTTTTTTTTTTTTTTTTTTTTTTTGGAACTTGAGAGTAACAAATACACCCGAACACCTTCAAGTGTCTCAATGATGGCTTTCTTCCACTCCATAATTCAAATGGTGTTTTGTTGAACCATGCCTTTGTGGGACTTCTATTAATCAAGTACACGGTCGTATTCACAGCTTTACCCAAAAACAATTCGGCAATCCTTTTGCATGAATCATCGATTTAGCCATTTCTTCCATCGTTTGATTCTTCCGCTCACTTACTCCCTTTTGTTGCGGAGTATAGCGAACCGTGAGTTGACTATCAATTACTTCATCCTCACAAAACTTGTCAAACTCATTATTATTATATTCCTTGCCTCTGTCACTTCTAAGGAATTTAATTACATGCCCACTTTCTTTTTTCAACAATAGATTTTAAACTTCTTAAAAATGTGGAAAACTTCAGATTTTTGCTTCATGAAATAAACCCAAGTCATATGAGAATAGTCATCAATAAACAAAATAAAGTACCTATTCTTGGCATGAGTTGGATTCTCCATTGGACCGCACACATCCGTATGAATTAACTCCATTTCTCCTTTGCACGCCATGCACCACTCTTCGGAAAAGATTGACGATGATGCTTCCCAAGTGCACATCTTTCACAAAATTCATGAATCTCCTCAATCCTTGGAAGCCTTTGAACCATGTTCTTTTGTTCAAGTAACTTGAAACTATAAAAATTCAAGTGCCCAAGTCTCTTATGCCACAACCACGAATCTTCAAGAATGTGAGCCATCAAAGCTACATTTTCATCATACTTGAAAACAAGAGGAAAACTCCGATTTCTCTCCATTTTGATAGAAGCCACCAATTGTTGTGCACCATTTTTGTCATAAATCTTGCAACAATTATCCTTGAAATTCACCGCATATCCATGCTCCACAAGTTGTCCAACGCTCAATAAATTTTGATCCAACTCCGGAACAAGCAATACATCATGAATGAGTTTTTCTCCCTTCTTTGTTTGCACCCGAATAGTACCATTTCCTTGTGCCTTCGCCAAAGATCCATTTCCCATCTTCACTTGTGAATCTATGGAGGTATCCATAACCAAAAAAATTGATTTATCTCCTGTCATGTGATTGCTATAACCGCTATCAAGGTACCCCACATCATTCTTATATTCGGTTGCACTTTGACAAGCATAGAACTTGTGCCCTTCACTTCCTTTCTCCTCCATAAAATTTGCTCCTTGTTGCGTATTTTTCACCCTACAATCTTTCTCTTTATGACCAAACTTTTGACAACGGTAACACTTTGGCTTGCCTTTAAACCAACAATCTTAAAAATTGTGACCATTCCTTCCGCAAATTTTACAACCTTGAGAATTTTGTGAATTTCCTCCACGATCTTGAATTTGCCTACCACCATCAAAATTATGTCTTCCTCCACCTCTAGAACATCTACCATGTCCTCTTCCTTGGTTTCCACCATGTCGACCGCCTCTAAATGAATCTCCACTTCTTTGACTGCTACTTTCAACACTTTTCTCAACTTCCTTCGAACCAAAATTTAGCTTAGATTGGAAAGCACTCTCAACAGATTTTTCAAAGTGTCTTTCTAATCTCTTATCATGAGCCTTCAATGAACCCATCAAATCTTGAATCGTCAAAGTAGCAATATCTTAGGTTTCCTCAATAATCGACACCATACCATCAAATTTAGGAGGTAAACTAACAAGATTTTTTTCAACAACTCTACCATTTTCAACTACTTCACCAAGCCCACGCATTTGATTAATAACATCCGTCACCCTAATATAATAACTTTGAACACTTTCAGCTTCTTTCATTTTTAAATTCTCCAACTCTCTCCTAAAAGTTTGAAGATTGACATTTTTTACCTTCAAATCACCTTGAAACTCCTTTTCAAGAATATCCCATGCTTCTTTTGCTCTAGTTGCTCTCATTATTCTTGAGAACAACTCTGATGACACGACTTGTTGAATAAATGAAAGAGCCTTTGCATCCTTCTTTTGATCCTCCTTCAATTTTTTCCTTGCTTCATCGTTCAACGTCATTTCGGGTTCTTCAATTTCGTCTTCAACGTACTCCCACAAATATTTAGAAATAAAGAATGTTCTCATCTTCACGACCCAATGATCATAATTCTCACCGGAAAATATTGTGATGATCATGAATTTTTGAAATTCATAATCATCGTATTTCAATGAATCAATTTAATCCTAATGACAAGTTTGAGCAATTTGAATATTAAGTGTGTAATGCATGTCAATTTATATGTTAGAGATGTGTTTTGAAGTGTAGCATATGCATTAATAATAATAATAATAGTAAAAAAGTATTATATATTTTTCTTAAAAAAAAAAACTTGTTAGGATCGGAAGGCAGTATATTTGTGATGGAGGAATTTAGATAAAGTGGGGCAGAATGTAAGTTTCACTTAGGCGTGATCACGCCTAAGTCTAAAGAGTCTTCTTTGAAAAATTTAGAGAAGTATAGATGAGAAGGCTATTTTATATTTCTTCAACTCATACTTTGCATCAACCATTGCATGGCTATTTATACTACAAATAGGAAAATTCTAGAGTGACTTTACATGATCTCTAACCTATCATTAAAGAGATACATGTACTACTTTATTCATGAACCAAATGTACTAGACTATTCAAATAACCATAACCACCAAGACCTTTGGTATTTCTTGCACATGCACATTAATCAACACACTGTCACATATGTGGACTAAGAAAAGGTGTTGTGGATGATTTGAAGCAAAGGTTCTCGGTAGGTAATGGGCCGAGGACACAACAGATTAAGTCTGACATTGCTAATTGCAAACAGGCGAAGAAAGAGGGAGTGGCTGCGTATTACGGTTGGATCAAGAAGCTATGGGATGATCTTAATGACTTCGAAACTCCGCCGGTGTGTTCCTGTACAGGGTGTACGTGTAACATCAGCACCACATTGGTACAACACCGTGAGGATGAGCGTGTGCATCAATTCATTATGGGGCTTGAAATACCGAAGTATGAGATCGTGAAGTCCACTATTCTGAATACAGAACCACTGCCAAACGTGAATAAAGATTACTCGATGGTTATAAGGGAGGAACAAGTTAAGGGTAGCGTGCGTGAAGAGGTTCCCGAGGTGATGAGTTTTGCAGTCCGCACGAATATGGGCCCTCGCAATATAGGGGGGAGCGGAAGGATGCTGGTGTTGTTGTATGCTCTCATTGTAACAAGTAGAGTCACGCAGTGGATACATGTTTTAAATTGGTTGGTTATCCTGAGTGGTGGGAGCAGAAATCACGGATTCAAAAGGGAAGACAATCGCAGTTTCAAGCTCTGCTGCCGGAGGAAGGAGTCAAGAGGGAAGCAATGTTCGCGTCAATAATGTGCAGATTGAGAAGGAGGTGAGTTCTAAATTGACGGACGTAGAACGAGCCAATCTTCTCGGCTTTTCAGTAGAACAATGGTAACACTTCAATACTTTCATGCAAACGCAGGCTAAAACCGACCGTTTGACTGGTAAGGCAAAAGAAGAAGCTTGGGTCATTGATATCGGGGCTAATCATCACATAACGGGCAACCTTTCATTGCTTTATAATATTAGAGACATTGAGAAAAATCATGTTGATGGTAATCACATTGTTGCTACAAAAATTGGTGACACAAGAGTGGGGCGTAAGTTGGTTCTCCAAAATGTGCTATATGCACCAAGCTTTAATTGCAATTTAATTTCTGTCTCTCAGTTTCTTAGCCATTCAAATATGATTACGAAATTTTATGACAATAGTTGCGTAATACAGGACCGAACCTCGATGATGTCAATTGGTGTGGGTGAGGGCTTTATTACATGAAGAGGTTGGCAGAAGCTCAAGTATGCAATGCTATAGCGAATGGATCTCATGAACTATGGCATCGAAGACTGGGACATCTGTCAGATAAGATAGTTGTTATATTTCCTTTTGTTAGTAGTAGAATTAATGAAGATGTTTGTGAAATTTGCTATCGCGCAAAACAAACCAGAGAAAGTTTTCAATTAGTGAGAATAATGCACTCGAACCATTTGAACTTATTCATTGTGATTTGTGTGGTTATTATCGGGCACCTGCTACATGCGGAGCCACTTATTTTTTGATTATTGTGGATGATCATTCTTGTGCTATTTGGGTTTATCTAGTTAAATCTAAACATGATGTCTCTCGTCTTTTGTTGAATTTTTTTGCTATGATTGAACGACAATTTGATAAACGTGTTAAAATGGTTCGGAGTGACAATGGTACAGAATTTACTTGCTTGGATAAATATTTTCTAGAAAATGGCATTTTGCATCATACCACTTGTGTTCGGACTTCCCAATAGAATGGAAGGGTGGAACGGAAACACAGACATATATTAAATGTGGCACGTGCATTAAGATTTCAAACTAGTTTACCCATTAAGTTTTGGGGTGAATGTATTTTAGCTGCACGTTATCTCATAAATCGCACACTATCAAAATTGTTGAATGGAAAAACCCTGTTTGAAATACTTTTTGGCAAACCACCTGTTTACAAACACATTTGGGTTTTTGGTTCATTATGCTATGCACATTATTCAAGACCTGACAACGAAAAATTTGCAAGTCGTAGTCGACGCTGTGTATTTTTGGGGTATCCATTTGGGAAGAAAGGATGGACGTTGTATGATTTGGATGAACAAAAAATTTTCATGTCCTGAGATGTTGTTTTCGTTGAAAACACTTTTCATTTTGCCATTAACACCTCTCCTGTCAACAAAGGTATGAATGATTCCACTATGATTTTTTTGCCACAAATGACGTGGTACCTTCTAATGATGAAGACAGTACCATACCAATTTCTGATTCATTATGCAACCAAGAGGCGCATGAGGCTAGTGACAATGACATGATTCGGAATATCAGTGATCCTGATTCCGAGCATGATCAACCTCGTACAGAACCACGATTAGACATCAGTGTTCCTGAGAAACTTGGCCGAGGGCACCGAACGAAGATCCCGTCCTCCAAATATTCTCCGGCTGACTATGACTTGAGCTCCACGCATACCTCTTGTGCTAGCCCTTCTACAAACCCGACTGCAAATCCGACATCTTCAAGTACTCGCTATCCTCTTTCACACTTTGTCAATTGTTCCCCTTTTTCTGTCAAACATCGCAATTTTTTGGCTGCTGTTGATGTAGGTGTTGAACCCACCTCCTTTGCTAAATCTGTCCAGTTACCTCAATGGCGTGAAGCCATAAACAAGGAATTAGCAGCTCTTGATGATAACGGCACTTGGGAATTGGTTGATGTGCCGGTTGGTCAAAAGGTGATTGGAAATAAATGGGTCTACAAAATTAAATATAAGGCAGATGGCTCTATCGAGTGCTACAAAGCTCGCTTGGTAATCTTGGGTAACCGGCAAACAAAGGGTGTTGATTACACGAAGACATTTGCTCTGACAATCAAAATGGTTACAGTTCGTGTGTTTCTAGCTTTTGCCGCATCTCGCAACTGGGAATTGCATCAGATGGTCGTACACAATGCTTTTTATACGGCGATCTTGACGAAGACGTGTACATGAAGATCCCGTTGGGTCATCATCAGCTTCTTCTGGAAAGGTGTGTAAATTGCGAAAATCACTTTATGGTTTGCGCCAAGCCCCTCGTTGTTGGTTCGCTATCTGCTGTTTTTAAATTATGGGTATAAACAGTCTACTTCCTATTACTCACTCTTTTCATACCATGCTCCATGTCTTAGTCTATGTTGATGACCTAGTCATTGGTGGCACCAACTCTACGGTGATTGGAAAGTTTAAGGATTATTTGCACCATTGTTTTCATATGAAGGATTTGGGTCTTTTGAAATACTTTCTTGGCATCAAGGTCGCACGCAACAAGGAAGGTATATTTATTTCTCAATTGAAGTATATCCCTGATGTTTTTTTGAGACTGGTCTCTCGAGTGCTCAGCCAGCTTCTACGCCAATTAAATCAAATCATCAGCTGGCGCATCCTAATAACGCTGAAATGCGTAATCCCGAGTCCTATCGTCGCCTCATTGGTCATCTTATCTACCTTGTTATTACCCGGCCGGAGCTGTCTTATTGTGTTCACATTTTTAGCCCAATTCATGAACAAACCACAGCTCTCTCACTGGACCGCATCCCTCGAGTGGTTCGATAACTCAAGAGTCACCCAGGCCAAGGTATTCTACTTAGGGATAATTCTAATTTGCATCTTTCTGCATATTGTGATTCTGATTGGGTCAGTTGCCCCATTACTCAGAAATCGTTGACATCTTATTTCGTGTTTTTGGGCGGGTCTCCTTTTTCTTGGAAAACTAAAAAACAGGCCACGGTCTCATAGTCTTCGACTGAGGCTGAATATCGCTCTATGCCTAGTGCCACTTGTGAACTCACATGGTTCCATGGCCTTCCTGCTTCATTCGACATCTCTCACAGCGCACCTATGACACTCTTGTGTGACAATCAGTCCGCCCTCCACATTGCCCGTAATCTCGTGCATCATGAACACACTAAACATATTAAAGTCGACTGCGATTTCATTCGCATATGCTGTTCAAAACGGTTTTGTTACTTTAACATATGTTCACACCACTGCCAAACTCTCCAACATTCTTACTAAAGCCTTGGGCGTTCAACAGTTTACTGTTGGATATTATACTCTACGCTCTTGAGAAAGGTCTTCACGTTACATCATAGCTTCATTTTTATAGAGATAACAAATCCAATTATTATATCTTTTGCATGTTTATTATAATAATCATTGTCCCTAGCACTTATGAAGAGCTGGCATGAGTTTAATGGATAATCATATGATGATTATGGTGCATAGGATGCAGATTAAACTTGTGGGTACTTGTTGAAGAACAATGTATTGGACAGACCCGTTATGAGATTTATGTCATGGTCAAATGTCATAATTAAATCTCATAATAGTCATACCATTTGATGAACGTTATGTTTGACTTAGTCAAAAGCTACATTTAACCGGGTAGTTATAACAGCTATGATAGACATAATCAGATTCTTGTAGGGAAGAATGATAAGTCAAGATAGGATTTGTCATTCTCTCAAGAGAGATATCTGCTTGGCCACTCGATGAGTGAGATTTATGATAGTGCATGGCCATACCCAAATGAATTGATGTGTTCAATGTTATTTGCTCATATCAATTTACTCAAGTTCGAGAAAGCATTGAACAACATAAGTTGACTAGGACCATGACTTATGTCCAATATGGTATCGTGCAACAAAGAGAATTTTGATATATTCTATTAAGGTAACTTTGAACTTTCAAAGTTATACTATTTGGGTAGTCATAATGGCTTGCTAGATTCCACTTATGACTTATGAGTTTTGAATGGTTCAGACTCGTTGCCAACTTAGTATAATCTTAATGGGTCACACACAATAGAACAGATTGAAAAGACTAAAAATTTGGAAACTGAAAAACTGGTTTGGTACGGCTCCCTATCCCGGCCCAGACCAGATTGTTCAGTCTTCTTGTCTGACAAAGAATCCTGAGTCCAAATGGAATTAGGTCAAACCCTCATATAAATATATGCAGCCGTGATTGACAGCTTCAATGGTAGATTTTAGAAATCAATAACATTTGTTTGAGAAACAATAAAACATAGAGAGAGAGGATTATTTATTTTGAGATTTAGAATCATGAAAATACAATAATCAATGAAGCAAAAATAATTCCTACAAAGAAATAGTTTCTTCATCATCAAGCCTTGGATCTAGCAATCAATCAAGAAGGTGTTCTTGAGTCCGTTCGACGTGTGGATACCGATAGAGTGTGTTTGCTTTAGCACCTTAAAGTCCGTGTTCATGGATGTGATCTTCAAGGGTTAGTATTATTTCATCTTGTATTTAGTTTAATCAACATGGATGGATCCGGCTTCATGGGTGTTTGATTACATGTTATTATTCTGCTGCGCATGATGCATCAAAACCCAGCATTTACATCTCTACTCGACAAGTTAGGCATTTGTGACCTCCAGGGGGAGTATTGGAGATATGATATAATTCTGAATATCATGGATGATTCTGAATATCATGGTTGGGATTTGTATTGTATATCTTTACCTTTAATAGTTCCATGTAAATAGGGAAACATTGTATTCTTGGCATGCATGCAATTAGGCGTAGTTGATTAGGAAGGTAGGACTCTTCTCTGTATAAATTTATAAACAACCCAAAGGAATAAACGCGTTATGTTTTCCACCGGTTGAGCCGAGTTTAACTTCGAGATGAAAACTTCAAGTTGGTTGGAGCACACAACTACAAGTCTGTCACTTCCATTATCATCACTCAAATGTGCTGATAAATTGCTTTTAAAATACAAAGATGATGGTCAACCTGTAAGTAAAGAATACGAAGAGGAGAAGAAGAGGTCGTCTTGGATGAGACTATCATTCTATTTCTGGAGGTTAAGTGGATTATGAGTGGCAAGGGAGTAAAAAAGGGGTTGTGTTTTAGCTGTTAAAAAGATGAAGACCCTTAGAGGTGTAGCTTCATCTTCTAGTGTACTGTCTAGCGAGCCTGCTCCACTTATTTGTACAGAGGCTCAAATGAGATCATTGATGCTCATCATCTACTCATTTCTTCCTGACTAAAATATCATAACTCTCTACATGATTATTTAATTTTCCACAGTTTACTTTCTTTTGTAAAACATTACAACCTTATCACTTAATTGAACTTTCTTGTCATTACCAAACTACTTTGATGTGAGTTTGTCTTTTTTGTAAAACAAAATAAATTTATCCATATTAATAGTTTGGCTCAAAAACTTGTGTTTGTATTACACGTCTTTAATTTCAACATTTGAATATGTTTAATGAATGGGTATTAGCTAAAATAGATCGTCTCTAAACTAGAGACAACTAATGATGTATCCAATTTGGTTACAAAACATCTGTCTCTAGTTTAGAGAAACACATGTATCAGAGACGGACATATATGTCTCTAACTTAGAGATTGACTTATATGTCTCTAAGTTAGAGACGGACAACTATGTCACTAACTTAGAGACAGGAAAAAATGTCTCTAATATAGAGACATAATTTTTTTGTCTCTAAATTAGCGACAAAGATTTAGGTCTCCAAATTAGCTATAAAACAACGACACCCAATTTAGCGACCTACACTCATCTACAGAGTAGCGACAGAAAAGCGTCTGTAGCTTAATGGAATTTAGAGACAGACTGACCAATTTGGCTATAGATTTTTCCGTCTCTAAACAACATTTTTCTTGTAGTGTAAAATTAGGGAAACCATGCACGCGAACGTGAGGGATGGAAGGCATATAAATCCAACATCATGCTTTTATGCAAGAATGGGCCAAATCTATTCTCCGAATTGAGGAAAGGTGGTTGTTGGATTATGGAGTCTATTGGTGGGGTGAAAGTCTAAACTAAAGAGAATGTTGAGTTGGAATAAAATTAATCAATGAGGAGGAAAAGGAGGAGAAGGAGATTGAAGTCCCGTGGGCTATGAAAGGCCATGTGATGGGCATGCGGCGGCATGAAATGGACCATGTGGTGGACATGCAGCCACATGGTTAGCTAAGAGGTGTAGATGGGCATGCGGCGGGCATGAGGCCGCATGGGACCGATTATCATCATTTATTCAGTTTCCTAGTCTGATTAGATTTTTGATCAAATTAGGTTTAGGGCTCTTCCTTATACAGCTATATAAACATAATTTTGGGTTAGAACACGTTGTAGCATCATATTGAACAAATATTTAGTATAATACCGGCTAACTGCCCCCAAATATAGTAGATTTGTTCAACAAACCGGGCAAACATTTATTTGTTTTAGGGTGTGTAATTTTCTTCTAGAATCAATTAAGCATATTATCCTGTGTGTGTTGTTCATTCCTTTGATTGCATATGTGCCCGTGCCACTAAATTCCCAACAGTGGTATCATCTTAGGTTCTTTGATTGAGATGAACTTATGTTCCCTCGGTCACGTATTATGTTTAACAAAAAGGCACAAGAATCAAAGAGAGAAATATTTTTATCACAAAATACTCCCTTCGTCCCATAACAATGGGCACAAAATGACTCTTGCACAAGAATTAAGAAAAGTGTAAATGTTGTGAGTATGAAACGTGAGTGGGAGAGAGAAAGTGTAAATGTTGTGAGTGTGAAAGTAAAGTAGGAGAGAGAATGAGTGGGATAAATAGTAAAGATTCTTTCCATCTTTAGTAATGTGCCCATTTGAATGGGACGCCCAAAATGGAAGTTTGTGCCCATTGTTATGGGACGGAGGGAGTATAGAAAGTGAGGTAGGGTGTTGTGAGTATTAGTGGGTAAGAGAGAAAAAGTGGATAGAGAATAGTTGATGAATACTCCATCTGTTCCAGTTTAAGGTTTTTAGTTTGACTTATGTTCCAGTTTAAAGTTTTTAGTTTGACTTTGCACGCTTATTAAGGAATCAAGGCAAACTTGGGTCAAGAATAGTAGTGGGTGAAGGATATAATTGTCCATTTATAAAGCTAAGTAAGTGGAAAGTACATACGTAAGGGATTTTTTTTTTTGGAATATATGCACTTTATGAGGACAAAATTGTCCAAAACATTATTCATCATTTGCCATTTAAGGAATGAAGCAACTAAGAACTTAAATTAGAACATACCAAAAAAGAAAGTAAGAACTTTAAACTGGGATGGATGAATAATTATTCTTAATATGACATGTGAGACTCATTAAATTAAAAAGTACTGGGCAACTACCATTTAGTCCTTCATCCTAATAAAAACTACTACCTAGGACATGGAATTTGAAATATTACCACCTAGTCCAAGGGTTATTAAAAGGACACTCATGTCCTTACTAAATGATGGAAAATTACATTAATGCCACTCCATCCATCATTTCACTTTCTCTCTCCAACCACCATGACCACCTTTGGCCACCCATCCATACCTTCTTCGGCGACCACCTCCGGCGACCATTTTCCGATGACCAATTTTTCAGTAACTATTTTCCGGCGTCCACCTACGGCGACTTACTTTTCTGGCGACGTTTTCCGGCGTTTACCTCCGTCAACTATTTTTTCGGCACCGTTTTTCGGTGACCACCTCCGCCGACCTTTCCGGAGACCATTTTTCGGCGACCACTTCCGACAACCTTTTCCGGCGATTTTTTTTTTTTTGAAAATATAAAATTCTTCGTTTTTTATAGGAAAAAAACTCACAATTTTTTAAGAACAAATTAACAGTTCCTAACAACAAATTCACATTTTTTTTTAAAAATAAATACAATTTTTTTGAAAAATAACTTCACAATTGTTCTCAGAACAATTTCACAGTTTCTCAAAGAACAAGTTAACTATTTTCCCAAAAACAAGTTCACAGTTGTTCCCAAAACAAGTTCCAAGTTCAAGATCATTGTTTTCTTCAAAACAAGTTCACACTTGTTCCAAGAACAAGTTCGAAGTTGTTCCAAGAACAAGTTCTTTATTGTTCCTAGAAAAACTTCACAAATGTTCTAAGAATAACTGAGTTCCAAGAAAATTCACATTTTTTCCAAGAACAACTTTACAGTTTTTCCAAAACAAATTCACAATTGTTCCAAGTAAAGTTCCAAAAACAAGTTACAAGAATCCAAAGAACAAGTTCACGGTCGTTTTAAAAAAAAGTTCACAGTAGTTTTTCACAATTGTTCCAAAAACAAAGAAGAGAAGTTCGCAGTTATTTTAGTTCGGGAATATATAGATTTATGCGCCTGTACTTAGCTCTAAGATGCAGATATGCTCTTATAAAAGATAATTGACATCCTTGCCCCTGTACTCACTAAAAATGAGGGTATATTTGGCCAACGTTAACTTTCCGTCCAAAACTTAACGAAATAGCTAACTAAGCACCTAGGTGGAAATAAGGATGCGACATGTGGAAAAAAATTGCACACGTGGAATTGCTGATGTAGGTAGCAAAGGGTATATTTGCATGAATCCTAAAGTACAAGGGCATATTTGCATGATTAATCAACAAACTGCTTACTCCCTCCGTCCCACCTTACTTGACACCCAAGAGGTGGGCATAATAACTAAGGAAAAAGAATAAAATAAAGAAAATGTGTGGTAGAAAATGAAGAGAGAGAATGAGTGGGGTAAATAGTAGTGTTGGTTGAATAAATGAGTGGTGAAAAATGAAGAGAGAGAATGAGTGATGGGGAAGAGTGAATATAAAATTATAAAAAGTATGCTATTTTGGGAAGTGTCAAGTGAGCTGGGACAGACCAAAATAGAAATAAGTGTCAAGTGAGCTGGGACGGAGGGAGTATATTTCAAAAAACACCATTATCTCCCTCTACTACTGCCATTCTTCTCTACCACTAGTACTATCAACACCACCATCACCATCACCATGATTACTACTACCACCAGCGCCATCATTACCACTCATTACTACCACCACCAGTACTATCATGCAACACCAACACTTTACCGTCACCACAACCACTATTTTTAATTTGGTTTTGATACGCGTGATTGATCTTGGTAGAGGTTATGTTGATTGGGTAGTGGAGGGTAAGTAGTAGTAGTGATAGAGGTAATGGTGGTGGTGGTGGTTAGTGACGATAAGGTGATTATGCTGGTAAATGGGGTATAGTAATGGCGGTGATGATGGTCGTGAGTCATGGTGGTGGTGGTGCCAGTGATGGTGGATAGGAGTACGGTCGGCAGTCGTGGTGGTGGTGGATGTGATAGACAAAATTATAATAACTCGCAAGTGCACGAGCTATCGTTATAGCAATATGCAAATACAAGGGTCGATCCATAGGGACTTGGATTAATTCCAAATTATTTAATTATTTTAAAAGCAATAAATAAAACAAAACACAAATAAAATATAGGTGATCAATCATGAGCAAGCATATAAATGATCGGAATCGCAGAATTAAAAGATATCTCCGTCTTTAATTCAAATATCATTGATACATCTTTTCACTTTTCACCCTATTCACTTGATCACGAAATCTATTTCAATCTCTGTTTCTTCTTTCAGATTAGGTAATAGTAGTGGCACACTCTCACTAAAAACCCTAATCAATAATCAAATCTAATTGGCACAGTCTAGATCTAAGATTTAATTGATTTAATGATTTAAAAAAACTAAGATCAAGAACGCTTTCTACAATTATTTCATATAGATAATCGTCTAATTTTACCCACTTCACAATTTACCATGTCACATGCATGAACTATGAAGATGCTACTTATGAATTTCTACACTGGCACAGTAAATAGAAAATTCTAGCAAAAATCAATCACAAGGATAAATAGGGTGATCAAATCTACAAACCCTAGCAATAGATTTAAATTACGCACAAGTAAAATTATGAATGTAGATAAAGAGATGAAAAGAAAAATACCTCAATTTAATAAAAAGATAAAAGTTACCTCCAATTTATAGTTGGTGAAACTGTTCTTCATAGACAAAGAAAAAATCTCTCAAACCTTGCAAACCTTACAAATATTCAAGAGCTACATTATTGATAAAAAAAAAATACAAGAAAACTAATCTTGTATTTATAGGAGAAAAACTAACCTAAATCTAAAAGGAAAAAAGAATTCTAAAAGGAAAAGGAAACTAAGAAAGAAATCCTAAACTCAATAAACTAATCAAAAGATATCATAAATGATTAGGAAACTAAATTCCTTCTCCAACTTGGTGTAATTTTTGTGCTGAATTATGAAATTCCTCAAAGGTCCCTCATAATTTGACAATTTCCAGTTTGGTCCTTCAGCTTTTATCAGAAACTGCAGTTTGATCCCTGGATTTTAGCAGATTTTGCACAGCAGTCCCTGACCTTTGCATCATTACTCAATTAAGCACCTTTTCTCTCTCTTTCTTGTAGATTGAGCACATAATCACCCTAGACAACAAAAACACAAAAAATACACAAATCAAATAATAAAAGCTTGAGAACAAAGCAATAATTAAGCCTAAAAGTATCTAATTAAATGAGTAAAAACTCACTCATCAGGATAACAGTGGTGTTTGTGGTGAAGTGGTAATGGTAGTGACAGTGATAGTATAGTGGTTGTGAGTGGTGGTGGTGGTGGATGATGGTGACTTTTTTAAAAAATAAGCACTTTGTTGACAAATCATGCAAATATACTCTAGTACTTTAGGATTCGTGCAAATATACCCCTATAACCTACATCAGCAACTCCAAGCGTGCTCCTTTTTTCCACATGTCACATCTTTATTTCCACCTAAGTGCTTAGTCAGCATTTTCGTTAAGTTTTGGACGAAAAATTAACGTTGGCCAAATATAACCTCATTTTTCGTGAGTACAGGGGCAAGGATGACAATTATCTTGTATAAGGGCAGATCTGCATCTTAGAGCTAAGTATAAGGGTATAAATCTATATTTTCCCTATTAGTTCAGTTCATAATTTCTGCATAGAAATATCATCTATTTTACTTAATTCACTATTGTTTACCGTCAAGTTCACAGTTCTATATAATATTTTATGGCCTTCGTTTATGCAGTTTATGAGATTATATGACATATTTGGTGATAGAAAAACAAAGGTTATGAGAATTGACCGAACAGAATTGAAACAAGACGGGATTGAAACCCTAATAATTGCACGACGGCAAATTTAATTCTTATTAATCAAACAAACACTCTGAGTTCTTTCAAACCCTACATGAAAATACTAAGGACAAATAATTAAAACCCTAATAAGCTTTAATAAACAAAGACATAAACCCTACTTCAATTGTTCTCAAACAAAGACATAACGTAAAACATAATTCCCAGATGTTGCCGAGCACGATCGTGTATGGGAAGCTGCCACGCCCGTGCAAATCTGTGCGCAAGGAGCTTTGCCATCCACCGTTATTCGCACGGTCGTGTACTGGAATCAAGCACGGTCGTGCATTCTTGGTCGACTGCTGCTGGGGATCATCATACTGCATCATTCTCCTCTTCTTAGAAAAAATTCGACTTCGAATTTGAGTCGTTGCTTTTCGAAACACATCTTAAAATTTTTTCTTCAGTCTTCGATGAACTTTAAACTTATTTGTACCATGCTTCATGACATCCATCCAATCCGTCCAATAATATTGACAAATATTTTTCATGAGCAATTTCTTGATGTGCCATGGTGTGAAAAATTGCAATCAAGAATATCAAACGGATCTTCATAACAATAAGAACCATAAATACCTTCTTCTTTCGAAACCAAAAATGTGGAACCCAAAAATGCACAAACTGCGCCCAGGTTCGGCTGAGGGTCGCCGAGCACGGTCGTGCAGATCAGTGCGCCAAGGACTTCCACAGCTGCCTTTAATCGCACGGTCGTGTACTGGAATATGGCACGGTCGTGCGTTCTGCGCCGAGTAGCTGCTGGGCTGGTGCTCTACCTCTCATTGGTTTTTAGTACGCAATTCCCTATCGAGTCTTCAAGTGTGCTCGGGAGAGGAACTGCTGCTGGGTCAAAAACCTCAAAAAACGTCTTCACAACTATCGTCATCAAATATTGGTGGGTTTGACCAATCAATGACAACGTCGGAACCCATCGAATCAATAAAGCAATCCACAGAAACAGGAGTCAATTGGTCACAAAACTCGTCAGGAGTAAGAGGATCGGCCTCTCTCTTGCAGTCAAGTTCTTGATCCCGATCGAAGGGATAGATATCCTCATCATCGTCAAACCACAGATCTGACTCCGAGCCTACATCGGTGGGATCCTCCAAACGCCCAAGACAACGTTCGGTTCATTGAATCTCCATACGTTCAAGGCGACGTTGGAGTTCCTGAAGCTCAAAACGCAGACAACGAATTTGGAGATCTTGAATCTTTTTTCGCAATTCGTCTTTCTCGATTTTACTGAAGTAACGATGTCAATGGATTTCGTCTCCATGGGGTTTTGATCTGTATCCCCTTCCACGATTACCACGACCACTGCTTCCTCTTCCTCGTTCGGCCATTGATAATCAACAAGGAAGCCGATACCAAATGATAGCAAAACAAAGGTTATGAGAATTGACCGAACGGAATTGAAACAAGACGGGATTGAAACCCTAATAATTGCACGACGGCAAATTTAATTCTTATTAATCAAAAAAACACTCTGAGTTCTTTCAAACCCTACATGAGTTTAAATACTAAGGACACATAATTAAAACCCTAATAAGCTTTAATAAACAAAGACATAAATAACCGTACTTCAATTGTTCTCAAACAAAGACATAACGTAAAACATAATTCCCAGACATTGCCGAGCACGATCGTGTATGGGAATCTGGCACGCCCGTGCAAATCTGTGCGCAAGGAGCTTTGCCATCCGCCGTTATTCGCACGGTCGTGTACTGGAATCAGGCACGACCGTGCATTCTTGGTCGACTGCTGCTGGGGATCATCATACTGCATCATTTGGTAAATTCACATTTGTTTTTAGTTAAATTTATAGTTTTTTTTAGTTAAGATCACAGTTGTTTTTAGGTAAGTTCACATTTGTTTGTAGTCTTTTATTACCTCTATTTTACTATTTTGAGAGATTAACTAACGTAATTTGTTAATTCACAGTTGTTAACAACACAATTATTACATAAAACCATGAATTTTGTTCACTGAAAAATGAAAGTGGAACCATTTTTTAGACAATCAGTAACATGTAAAATAAAATTCATGTAGCAGCAACCTAAAGGTTGAAGAAGAATCTGAAAGTCATAGCACAACAAAAAAACTACTCCATTACTGATCTAGGTTTTGGAAACATATATCAATTGTTATGAAATATTAGAATATAGAGAGGTAGGATTATTAATTTTAGATCTATGATTATCAAATTCAATAATCAAAGAAGCAAGATAATTCCTACGAAGAAATTGTTTCTTCATCATCAAGCCTTCGATTTAACAATCAATCAAGAAGGTGTTCTTGAGTCCGTTCGATGTGTGGATACCGGTGGAGGGTGTTTGCTTTAGAACCTAAAGTTCATGTTCATAAATTCGATCTTCAAGTGTTAGTTTCTTTCATCTTGTATTTAATTTAATCAACATGCACGGATCCGGGCTCATGGGTGTTTGATTTCATGTTATTATTCCGCTACGCATGATGGATCAAAACCCAATAGTGGTATCAGAGTCCCGTTCATTGTTGATTATTTTAATATATATCATGTTTAGAATTGTTTAATTCGATTATATGATTTGCATGATTATAAGATGATTGTGTGATTGGGGTTTTCTTTGAGATATAAATTTTTATGAGCATGAATATGGGGATTATGTGATTATTATGTTGATGTGATCATATGAATAATTTCATGTTAGGGTTATCAATAAATAATAGGATTATATGTATTGATACTTTAGATCTAATTTTGTATATGTAATAAATTATTTATTCATGATATTGGTTAGATCTATTTAAATTCGTAATTTGTAAATTCATGTTCATTTAATCTGATTAATGCATGAACACGATAATGAGATTGATCACAAATTATGAAAAGTCTGGAAATCTGGGACGGAGCACCATACGGCGTCCTAGGAGGCATATGCCTCCTATAGAGCCGTACGTCTGGCTAAGGTTTCCTGGACAGATTTGTTTTGTTTTGAGGTTTTTTTATTGTTCTGTAAATCCTTTACAGAATTCCAATCAGGACTTGAATCTGTTTTCAGATGGCATGTTTTTGAAACCGTGTTTCTTAAAAAATGATTTAACCCAGAAAATAGCAGAAATTAGAATTCTGAAGAGTTTAGGATTGCTGTAATCTATGAAATTAATGAGACAATAAAAGATCTTGAAACCAAGTTATCGTTCTATATGGAATTGTGGTTGCCTTATAGGCTTAGTTTCAGTTGTATAGAAGATTCTCTTAGTTTCTTGATTTTAGTACGGAATTGTGGTTGCCTTATGACTTAGTTTTGGCAGTACGTTTTGTGCTCTCAATTTATAGATGTTCTGCGGATTCAGAAGTTTCAGAATTTATCCCTATAAAATACTGCAAATAGTTTGCAGAGAAGGATTACTAAATTTGGATTGATTCATCGTAATGGCCAATGGCAGTCTTATGCCTTGTTTCTCGACATACGAATGAAATATCTAATATGTAAATTTTTTTTAGAGAATTTAGAATCCGTCCTCATAATGTTGCTTCATAATTAAATCACAAGATTTTGCTTCTGTTAATTAATTCGATTAGTTAACATCCATAAATGCATGATTATATTAAAATATATGTTACATAAATAAATATATATTGCATGTCTCTATGTAAATAACCTTCACAAAATTTTAAGTCATGTGCTAACCCACGACTAAAACACTTGTAAGTACACGTGTAGTTTTATGAGGGCTCTAACCATCGCGAGGCCCATTAATTCTATGTTTATATGAGCAAGATGAGTGAAATGGTGGTTCTTATACGTTTAATATGGTTTAACTTAATTAGGCTATCATACATACACTTATGGGCATAAGGCACATATGAGATTAAAACATGTTTGTGACATAAGATGTCCAAAGAATCTCATAATGGATCTAAGAGTCACATCCGATGTGATTGATAAGGAGTTATCTACCTAAATAACTTGGTTTTATGCATCTTACCCCCGCGGATGTAAGATAAAGTGAAATATGGATCTTAGCCCACATAAATTATACTCCCTCCGTCCCGTAGTAAGAGTCCTACCTCCCATCTACACGGGATTAAGAAATAGTGGAATTAAAGTAAGTGTTGTTAGTGTAAAAATAAAGTAGGAGAGAGAATGAGTGTGAGAGAATAGTAAGTTGATTGGTTTGTAAATATAAAAGTAAAGTATGACAGAGAATGAGAAAGATGAATAGTAAAGATTCTTTGCTATTTTAGGGAAGTGACTCTTACTCTGGGACGCACCAAAATACAAAGTATGACTCTTACTTTGGGACGGAGGGAGTATTATACAATTGTTGTATTTGAATGTGTATAATTTAGTGGGAGTTTTTATGACATACATTAAATATATCTGAATGATAATGATATAAAATATAGATGTATATTTATTTACATATTTTGTAGAATGTTTTAAACTTTAATCATGATTAATTACTGCAATATACCTCACTTAAAAAGAATGAGATTAACTTCTTTGACCTAGTCATGAGCTTAAGAATTGCTCTTAAGCAAGAGAAGAAGTTATGCATTCTTAATAAATTTTATTCCTTAAAGACCGAATGCCTTAAGAACAGACAAAGACATATATTAGAAACATGTGAATGATTCTATTGTAGCAACCCAAATAATTAGTATATTTTACATATATTTACTCTTATTATATTTATTTGTGTACTTGTAGTAATTTAAATTTGCTCAATTTGAAATTTGTCATATTATTTTAGATATGTTAATTATTTATAATTGGTGTAAGGGTTGAAGTAATACTACAAAAAAAAAATGGAGTAGTAATTTTTGTTAAATTGAGTTGTTTAATAAAATTCAAATTATTTTAAGTTGCTAATCAACATCTTGAAAGTGGGATATAATTGTAAATTTTTAAAATAAGAAAATAACAGGATAAAGTTGAGAAATGTGCTGAGTCATAAAACTGGGGGGACATGTGTTTGCTTTTACTGGGAACAAAGAGGCAAAAGGAGGAGAGGAATAAATATAAAAGGGAAAAAAAAGAAAAAAAGAAAAAAACGTGGGACTAGACTAGAACAGGAGAAAGAAAAGGGAAAGAAAAGAGAAAACAAGAAAGAAGAAGAAATAGTGATTAGCAAAGGAGATGAAGACTTGATTTTAGGTAACTTCTGTCCCAAATTCTATTTTCCTGTATGATTGTAATTGCAAGTTGATTATACATATATGAATTGTGGGTTTCAATTAGATTCAATGATGTAGCATCTACAAATATTTGATAATAAATTGTCATGAGTTCTTTGTAGAAATTTTAGAGTTGATTTTCGTGATTCTATTGTATGTATTACTTTCCCTCTGTGTGTGTGTTCTGTGGGACCCGGAACCGCTGCACCGAAATTTGGTGCACCGCTGCACCGGATGAAAGTTACACAACGTATGTAAAACGTTTTCTACACAACGTTTTTAGTGCACTACACAATGTAAAAACGACCGAAATCAGTTAGCTCCTGAAAACGTTTTTACATTTGCAAGCACACGTTTTACATTAGGTAGAAAACGTTTTACAAAACGTTGTATAACTTTCACATCGGTGCAGGGGTGCAGCTAATTCGTTGGTGCAGCGGTTCGAAATCCGTGTTATGTGCGCGTGTGTGTTTTCTGTGTCTATTTGTATGTGGTTTTGAAATAGGTCAACTAGTGTTTTTCTATTTATATTGAAGAATCATGTTATACTCCCTCTGTCCCAGAATGATAGTCCTCCTATTTTCATGGGTTTTACGAAGGAATTTTGAGTAATAATTAAGGCTACTTTTAATTATTCTTAATGAAATTTTTGAAATTGTTCTTGATACACCATTATAAATACTGTTAATATCAATTTTTAGATTCTCATTAACATAATTATAAGTAGCATTTATAACTGCTCAAAGTTCCCTCGTAGTAACAACGAAAAAAAGTGAACTATCTTTCTGGGACGGAGGGAGTATAATTTATGTATGATTAAGGTTCAAATTAGAGGTTATAAAACCAAGAGTTTAAAGCCAACATTGACAAAATAATCTGTTAGAGCAATAACAAGACTTGATAAGAAAAGCGAGCAATCACGAGAACACCGATATACGTGGTTCACCAACTTGGCTACGTCCACGGGGAGGGGAGAGAATATTATTATCAATCTGGAGAAACGATTACAAGATCACACTATTACTGCTGCACGAATTATTGATCACAATAATTTCTAACTGTGCAACTGTAGAATTACAGACCTTGCTCTGAGCACTCTAATAATTTGTCTATGACAATCTGAGGTGTGATTGTAATCTAAACTACTGGCATCTATTTATACTAGTAAAGTTTATCTCAAAATCTCTTAGGAACTTGGAAACCTAGTCCAAAACTGACTTGGAAACCTAGTCCAAAACTGACTTGGAAACCTTCCTTCTGCGCTCTGTCCCGGAATTACGAAATCTCTCTGTTGTTTAATCCTTTAACTCGGCGTCCCAAATTCAAAGGCATTAACCCAACAATCTCCACCTTGACTTTGAATCTCCATGACAACAAACCTTTTCTTCCCCCTCGCCTCTTCAGCTATCTAATAGCTGCGAACAATCTGCAAGTCCAAACAATGTTGGAACTTGCTTCCCGTCACGAGTTTTGTAAACATGTCTGCAGGGTTGTTCGCCGTCCCTACCTTCACCTTTACCCGTTTCTCATCCCTTAGGAAATGATATCTGACATCAATGTGCTTGGTCCTCTCATGATGAACCCCAAGATTGCTGATCAATCCCTTCAACCATATTCCTTCCTTAGCGGACTCTGTCAATGCCACGTATTCTGCCTCTGTTGTAGACAACGTCATTGTCTTCTGCAATCTAGCCTTCCAACTGACAACTGACCCACCAAGCGTGAACACATATCCGGTCTTCGATCTTCTTGAGTCAACATCACCCAAATCTGAGAAACCCTTGACTGCACATTCTGTCTCATCTCCACAGACGAGTCTGACGTCGCTAGTGCGCACTGTAGTATACATCAAACTACCAACTGCACTAGCATAGGATACTGGAGCCATATACTCTTTCTCCTCAACCGATTTTGGCCCAAACGCGACTGTCTGAGCATTCACTGCACCCGGAGTGTCTATAGCCTTAGCTGTTGACCTACCAAACCTCTCTGAAACTTTCTTGATGTATCTCTTCTGGGATAAGAACAGTTTCCATTTGGCTCTGTCTCTATAGATCTCCATACCCAGAATTCTCTTCGCGTTACCCAAACCTTTCATCTCTGCGACCAAGCCTTTCAGCTTCTGAATCCTTGACTTCTTGACTGCTGCTATCACATAGCTGTCAAATCCTTTGTACCACTGCCTAGGCGATTGATTCAATCTACAAACTTGATCTCCCTTACCAGGAACTTGGAATCCTTCCGACTCTGTCATGTATATTTCTCCCTCTATTGCTAGCAACACTCTGATCGAAGTGTGTCTGACCACTGTTGAGAAGATCCCATTATAGTCCACCTCTTCTTTCTGTGTGAAACCCCTTGCAACAACTTGAGCTTTATACTTGAACCCTTCTGCCGGTGACATCCCTTCCTCTTTCTTGAAGATCAACTTGCAAGTCACAATCTTTCTGCCTTCTGGCCTTGTGGTCAACTTCCAAGTCTGATTCCTGTGAAGAGACTCCATCTCATCACCCATAGCCGCATACCTCTGAGATGACTCTGAACATGTATCTGCTTTATTGAAAGTAGAAGGTTCCGTATGAACGGGCTCCACTTCCTCAGCAACCAGCAGTTCATAAGACACCAAGTCTTCAAATCCATTCCTGAAATTAGCTCTTCTAGACCCTCCTTGTGCTAACCCATGTTCTTTAGGAACTGAACTTGAACTTTCTGGTGCTTCAGTCTTTGTCTCTGTTGGTGGATCCTAATAAACATCTGACTGTGGGATAACTAACTCTTCAGTATCTTGTTGCTCCACCTGTTTATCAACACCGCCAACACTTGAAACAACCATGGATTTAACAGTCCATACCTCATAGGGAACTTTGAGGCCAATACTGGTATGAAGTCCATGATTAATCAAGTAACATGTTGTACTAAGCGCTTCTGCCCAGAAACGTTTAGACAACTCTGCATTGGAGAGCATGCACAACACTCCCACAAGCCATGTTTGATTCATCCGTTCTGCTACACCATTCTGCGGTGGCGTGCCTCTGCTGGTGAGATGTCTAGAAATCTCCACCTGTCTGCAAAACGAATCGAACTCAGTACTGCAGAACTCCAGACCATTATCTGTCCGGAGCTTCTTGATCTTCTTCTCTGCCTGGTTCTCCACTACCGTCTTCCATTCCTTGAAATTCCTTAGAGCCCCATTCTTGTTCTCCATGATAACCACCCAAGTCTTCCTCGAATAATCATCAACCATAGACAAGACATATCTGTGCCCCCTTAGAAATCCCTGACGTGAAGGTCCCCAATACTCTGAGTGGATGTAATCCAGAACGCCTTTAAGATCCTTGATCTTAAGGCCATAAAGAAGATCTCTGTTAGTCAACTCATGAATCTCTCGAGTGATCATGTGACCAAGCCTGATATGCCACAGCTTAGACATATCTCCCTCGTTCACCTCTTCTGATGCAGCCATAGTCGACTCTGCAAGCGTCTTTCCTTGGAGGAAATACAAGGAGCCCCGCTTGAGGCCTTTCAGCATCACTTCTAAACCGTTACAGACACTAACTGCTCCACCTTTACCTTTGAAACTGAACCCTTTGCTGTCTAACTGACTAAGAGAAATCAGATTCTTCGTCATAAGCGGAACGTGTCGAACCTCGTTCAAAGTGACAACCCTACCATCATGAGTCCTGACCTTGATCGAACCAATACCGACAACCCTGCAGATTGTACTGTTGGCCATGCTTATATCACCGCCAACTATCTGCCTATAACCGGTAAACCATTCTCTCCTAGGACTGATATGGTAAGACGCTCCTGAATCAAGAATCCACGCATTAGATGCGCATGCTGATTCTGATGTTACTAGAGCATAATCCTCATCTGAACTGCAATCTCTGGCCGTCATGGCCTCTGCTGTGACTGGTGCCTTGCCTTGCTTCCTTCTGGGACAGTCGAACTTCCAATGCCCCTTCTCTTTGCAGAAATTACAGATATCCCCAGGTTTTGGACCCTTCTTGTGTGAAGAATTACCTTGATTGTTCTTCCTCCCACTAGAACCCCTGCTGTTGCTACTACTAGCAACCAAACCTGATGACTGGGTACCTGCCTCATTCCCACTCGCCTTTCGGCGCAATTACCTCGTCTTGAGAGAAGTTTTCACTTGCTCTAAAGAGATCCCATCTTTACGGTTTATGCACGAATCGACATAATGTTCATAAGACATAGGTAAAGATACTAAAAGCTGCAAGGCTGCATCCTCGTCATCAACAACTACTCCTATATTACACAGTTCAAGTAATGCAGAAGTAAATCTGTCAAGATGATCATTTATGGGCGTACCTTCAGTCATACGACAATCATATAGCTTCTTCTTCAGGTATAACTTGTTGGTCAATGAACGTGTCATGTACATATCTTCCAACTTTAACCAAAGATTGCTTCCGGAGTCTGTTCCTGCAACATTGGTTAGGATCTCATCATCCAACTGTCTGATGATCTTGGCATGAGCCTTCTGATCTAACTTCTTCAATGCCGCCACCTCCTTCGCTGCTGCTATCTTGTCATTCTCTGACTGTTCTGCTGTACCTTCTGTGGTGACTGCCTTACCCTTGGGATCCTTACGATCCCTGATTGCAATCTCCAACGGTTCCCATAAATCTTTGTCTACCAACAAAGCCTTCATCTTGATCTGCCAGAGAGAAAAACTATTCTTCCCATTGAACTTGTCGATCGAATCTGCTCCTTGACCCATCTTCTTGTTCTCTGCAGCGGAATCCCTGAATCTCTAACCACGAACCAAAGCTCTGGTGCCACTAAGAGACATCGCAACAAGAAACTCCAAACGCATACAATCGAAGACAAAACACCAGCAGCTTCTGTCCGGATACAATTTAGGATGCTACGGACATCAAAATCCAATCTCCACCGTTCAAATCGAAGATCTATGAGTCCCGAAGCTACTCACCTAAAATCAGCACGATCCAACGGTGAACGAATGCGCTACGCCTTTTTCTTCACTGCTGCGCTGGATAAAAACGGACCAGAAACTGCTACCTTGTTTTTCTTCGATCTTGGATCTCTTCCGTCGATGCTAATTCTCCTTTTCAACCAAGCTCTGATGCCACTTGTTAGAGCAATAACAAGACTTGATAAGAAAAGTGAGCAATCACAAGAACACCGATATACGTGGTTCACCAACTTGGCTACGTCCACGGGGAGGGGAGAGAATATTATTATCAATCTGGAGAAACGATTACAAGATCACACTATTACTGATGCACGAATTATTGATCACAATAATTCCTAACTCTGCAACTGTAGAATTACAGACCTTGCTCTGAGCACTCTAATAATTTGTCTATGACAATCTGAGGTGTGATTTTAATCTAAACTACTGGCATCTATTTATACTAGTAAAGTTTATCTCAAAATCTCTTAGGAACTTGGAAACCTAGTCCAAAACTGACTTGGAAACCTTCCTTCTGCGCTCTGTCCCGGAATTACGAAATCTCTCTGTTGTTTAATCCTTTAACTCGGCGTCCCAAATTCAAAGGCATTAACCCAACATAATCCATGGCTTCTTGAATTGTGTATGAGGTTGGAGAAGGCTGATTTTCGGAATTACAATAAGGCCCCTGAAGTATTGATGTTTCTAAAACAGTCCCCTTTTTGGTTAATAATTTTCTTAACTAGCCAAGTCAATAACTTTCTCATGTTTAATCAGAATTTGGTGATTCAGGGGTCAATTTTGAGTAATTTTTCGAGGGCTATCTAATGGACCTATTTTCAGTAACCAAATATTTATATTTTGCGCCTAAATATTCTGTTTTCATAACTGATTGCTATACTTTGATTTAGAAATTGATTATACGTCGATAAATGATAGTTAATTCATCCGGTCTCAGAATTAAGTGATTTTTGAGCCTAAATTGAATAACTTTTCAAGATGTATTGAACGGAGTAATTTACTGGAATTATATTTGTATGGATTGTCCCTAAATTTCTGTTTTGTAATCTTAATGACATTTTCATTTCATGTATTAATTGTGATTAGATGACCGTTCTTGGTGAGTGTTTGATCATAGTGCGTGACTAGTAAGGTTGAAGGGTGTAAAAATCTGGATTGAATAAGCGTATGAGGTAATCTCCTTTCATTGTACCATTTGTTCTTGTTCCGCTTTGTTGCTTGTAAAGCCTAGATTCATTTTCGTATACAAAAGAACTCAGTTTTGGCCCTCGTTACGTTCTTTCCTGAGTTATTGAATTTTTATCAATAACACTTTGATTAGGATTGCTCTAGTGAACTTTGTGGGCATTAGATAATAATATTTGGCATTGTATTGTTTGAAATGATATCTTGTTTCAGTTTTACTTCTTAATTCTTTGTCTGTTGATTGTTCGGTTTCGTTATTCGGTTTTGCTACTCTGCCATTTACACTTTGAGTATCTGACTTCTGAATTCCTCAACAAGAGATGACTTTAATACCGGTAGTTATATTTGTGGCTCCTAGTTATAGTGTCATTTGCGCAAGTGATACTATGACGAAGAGTCAACTTTGACTTTGGGCATTTGGCCAGCTCAAGTGTAATGGATCTGACATCGGAACTTTGATTGGATATTTGATTCGGTTGTATTCGTTTTATTGTTATCGACTATCGTTTCGATTCAGATATTGGGTCTCTTTGATAATAAATGTGAGTCACTTGTAAATAGTACATTTGATTGAGTATTCCCCTCTATCACCGCTTGTGGTGGTAGAGAGTCCTTTACTGGGCATTCTTGCTCACCCTTTCTTCTTTCTTAATGATTTTATTTTCTGCTGTCTTTAGCATCCCATGTAACTCAGACAGAGATTTAGTCATACCATGCATATTATAGTTCATGACGAACTGGTTATAGCTTTTAAGTAATGAGTTCAAAATCAAATCAGTCGCCACTCAACATGGATGTGATAGCCAAGCCTCTCTAGATGCTCAAAATGGGCTTTCATTTTCAAAACATGAGGACCCACCGACTGTCCTTCACTCATCTTGCATGAGGTCAGAGAAGCCATGGTATCGAACCTTTCTTGTCTTGCTTGCTCTTGAAACATATCTTTCAACTGAGTGCCTATGTCATAGGCATCCAAGTGTTCAAGAGTCTTCTGAAGCTCAGAACACATGGCAGCAAGCATGAGACAACCGACTTCACGAGAATCACTTTTGTGTTTCTTGTAAGCATCCTTGTCTGCCCTAGGGGCATTGGCAGCAGGTTCCTCAGGAATGGGTTCATTAAGAATGTACAGCTTTTCTTCATGCTTTAGAACAATTCTAAGGCTTCGGATCCAATCCTTGAAGTTAGCACCATTCTCTTGAAGTTTTTCCTTCTCAAGGATAGATCGCAATGATAGGTGGTGAATGTTTTGAGCCATTATCTATATTTTATGCAAACATATATTAATACTCCCTCTGTCTTTTTAGTTTGTTCATTTTTGGTCAACAGGAGTAAACTTTGACCAAACATTTAATGTCAATCTAAGAATCTTAATGAAATTTTAAAAAATATTATTGATAAATTAAATGATTATTTATCAATTACAATTGTTAGAATTTCATTAGGATGATTAGATTGACATTAAATGTTTAGTCAAAGTTTACTCATGTTGACCAAAAGTGAACAGACTAAAAAGACGGAGGGATTATGTATTAGTCCCAATTTCATAAAGAGATTAATAATTGTATTTCATAAATACTCCCACTAAATTATATAACCTTCAAATACATTAATGTATAATATAATTTACATGGGCTAAGATCTAACTTTAATTCAATTTTAAGTCTGCTTTCGCGATACTACTCAAAATTAAATTAATTAGGTAGATAACTTTTATCAATCATATCATATATGACTCTTAGATCATTTTATGAGATTCTTTAGACATCATATGTCACAAGCATGTTTTAATATCATCTTGTGCCTTAAGCCCAAAACCCTTTTGTTAGCTTAATTAAGTCAAACTATGATAGACGCATAAAAACCACTATTTCACTCATGTTGTTCATACAAGGATAGAATCAATGCACCTATGCTTTGGCGTAACCCACACAAAACTACTCGTGTAATCCCAAGTGTCTATCATGGGTTGGCACATGACTTAAATTTTAACAAGAAGGTTCAACACATATAACATGTTAACACATTTATACGCACATAATATAAACATGTAAAGCATCGGTTAATAATTTAATTAATCTCATTAATTAAAGTATGATTTCATGTGATTTATTTATGAGGATAAATTCTTAAACATGTAATTGAGAGCACGATTGTACAGTCGAAACTAAGCCAGAAGACATCCACAATCCCGTACCAAATTTATAAACTAGAAGAAACAACTATGTAAGGTCGAAACTAAGCCAAAAGACATCCACAATCCCTTACATAAAGTAACTCGATTCTAAATTCTTTTGTCTCATCAATTTATGACTTTGCCCTTGATATTTATTTTCAGGAAACACGATTTTCAAAATCAGCCATCTGACAAATAAATTCAATACAAAGTAATTTTGAAATTGACATTTAATTTCATGAAACACGATTTCCAAAACCAGCCATCTGACAATTAAATTCAACTCAAAATTCTGCGTTTCAAAAACAGCTTCTGACCAGACAGCACGGTTGCTCCACAGACACTGCTCGGCCGAGTCTTATGATCTGTTCGGCCGTGCACTCGTCTGGATAGATTCCAAGTTTTTTTTTAATTTTAACCCTAAAATTGCTTTCCCGATTCAATTAGAGTTTGGTGTTCATGATGATCAAATCACCATGTTCATCAAAACCTTGAATAAACAATTTATTCATGAATCTAGGATCATCAACAAATTAATCCAATTAACTCTTGATGATCACAAGGAACATAATAATCAAATTATTATTGTAATCTTAGATCTCTCATAACGTATTTAAAATGGTGCGATTTTATGTTCTCCATATATCTCATATACATACATAAAATACATCATGAATCTAAATTCAAATAGCATGCTAACACATATAAGCCAATTATATTATCAATATGTAATTATTAAAATAATCATGATGAACGGGGCTCTGATACCAATGTTGGGTTTTGCACAATCATGCGCAGCGGAATAAACCCAAAAGCCTAGATCCATTCAAGATGATTAAATTAATATGAGGATGTATTTAGAATACTAACCGCGATGATGATTTAAAATTTCAAATCTTCAATCTTTGTTCTTCGCGCCTCTTGAATCACGATCGCAGGAACACGACTTCAAGTGTTGGATCACAAACTTGGAGGAATTGAGCTCAACGCCCTCTATGTGTATCCACACGCGAACGAATATCAAGAACACCTTCTTGATCCGGATTGCTAGATCCAATAGAACACACTTCTATTATGGAGGCTATATGAAAACTAGGGTTCTTGTTCTTGATGAATAAGAAGACTAGTTTTTCTCTCTCTTATTGATCTAATATCAATTGTTACTGATTAGGGTTTTTAGAGGGCCTTTTATACCCATTAGTCCTTAACCATTAAGGAGTAATAGTCAAAATCCCATCTAAAACGAAATCAAATTTTGTTTCAGGCGGTCATGCACGCCGTGCCCTTTATGGGGAGAGGCCGAGCAGCACGGCCGAGTCCTTTGGGGAGAGCGGCCGTGCTCTAAGGACTGGAAAAACAGACCTTCTATAATTTATGGTGCACGGCCGCTCTGCACATAGTGGTCGTCCGTGCACCCCCATAATATCATTTTTAGCCTTTTAAACAATTCGTTCTTTTGTGTATGACCCTATAAGATTATATTAAGTTGGCAATGAGTCCAAACACATTTGTTCTTATAAGTCATCAGCGGACTCTAGCAAGCCATCATGACTACTGTTGGTCCCAAAGGGGCAACAAGGGTATGAAAAATGCTAGAGGGGGAGGGGGTGAATAGCGTTTTAAAATTCTTTTCAAACCCTTTTTCAGATCAATAGCTTATGCGCACAGTTCTCAAATAAGCTAAGTATAGCGCGCAGTGAGAGTGTGAAATGCACAACGGAAATTTAAAGCAGCACTGCGCAGGGTAATGCGCAGAGACTAAAAACGCATGCGCTAAATTTTGGCTAAAAGAGTTGGTTAAAAATATTCTATGGCAATAAGCAATAACAAAACACAGCAGCAAATAGCAATCTGATAAGATCAAACAAAGCAGCTATTAAGAAATAAGGTAAGTAGGAAATAAGCAGTAAGAGTAATGAACAAGCTATTTGGAGAGGTTCGATCGAAGAAAGATCTACGTCCTCTACCAAGATGGTTAGTCTTGGATTTTCTAATGAGATATATATTGATGTGAGGAGCTTTTACAAGATTACAAAGAATCAAAACTCAAATCAAAATCTAATCTATGAAGAGCAAATCCTAGACTAAACCGGTGTTTCTCGAGAAGTAAGATCTATATGATCGAAGCTTCAAGAGGTGTGTGTGTGACAGAAATTCTAGGCTCTATGAATCTATGGGATGAAGAGCACGAAGAATTCTGGTGATATAAGGCTTAGGATCTGGGCAGGAGTTTGAAGGTATGAAGATTTAAATGTTGTTCTTGAATCTGGGAATACTAAGCAGCAATCTTCTCAACTTCAGGATACTTTGTAAGCATAAACTCTAGGAACTTGGAAATGAAGATGAGCAGGCTATTTATAGCAGAGAGCTTAAAACTAGCCGTTGGAGATCTGAGCAAGGACGATGAGCTGGCACAATATGATTGGTGTGCAGATGTCCTTTATAGCCGTTGGGCTCTGATCAAGGTTGATGACCTGTCACAATATGATTGGTGCGCAGGTGTCTTTGAGCCGATGGAGACTGAGCATGAAGACCAAATTCAAAAGCTTCTTCTAGAAGGTTGACAGCTGTCTTCATTTGAAATATTTCACTTGAGCGCATCTCCACCGTTGGATATGCTGAGTGTACAAGTTTGTCGTTTCTGCACAACTAAGCGTACAACTTCTGAGCGTTTTCCAAGGTAGGTAATCTGAATGCATCGAAAACTGAGCAAGGATAAATGCTGCGCAGCAAGAACCTGTGCAGTGATGTCCTGCACAAAGAAGTCCTGCGCAGAGACAAAAGTCTTGCTTAGTTCTTCATTTCTTTTCGCTCCAAGTCCTATATTCTAAGCCTATACTATAAAATGGACTAAGCTAAAAATTAAAGTTATAAAACTTCTTACATATGGTCCTAAAGTCCATGAAATACTCATAGGTGATGGTATCAATCAATTCTAACATAATTAGGAGGGTTAAGAGATAAGCATACCCAATAATCTCCCCTTAAATGATTGATGCCATTACCTACTATAACAAATGCAATTCATTGTACTTGATAATAACATGTCCATAAAAATAAAAATGGTAAATCATGCCTTAAGTCAATGCACACACTAGCCAATGCTATAGATTTCTAGTCTATCCAAAAGATTAACTTACAATATGGGAAAGACAGAAATAACATACAGCGCATACAAAAGATATGAATTTTAGTTTAAGTATGCGTTTAAACTGAATGTTTAAACATCATGCGTAGAGGTTTTGGAAACAAGTGATGCGATTTTTCTCATTAAAACTTGAAATGATAATAGTTGCAGATTACAAGTTTGAATAAGAAAAACAAAAGAATGCGCACAAAAAGGAATACCTTGCGCAAAAAAAATAAATTACATAGAACCTATTCTATGTTGATCCGGTGCAGGGCTTTACGCAGCTCATTCTGCAGGCTGTTGAACTTATTCATAAGCTCAATCTTCAGCGCTTGAAATTTATCTTGGAAAGCCACTGCTTCTCCAACATAATTTGTTATCCCTCTACGCACATCTCTGTTATCTTCTTGCAGCTCTCAGAAGTTCGCTGTGTAGGCCTTCTGATGCCCAGTCATCTGATTAAAATATGACTGCTCAGCAACAATGATGGTGTCGATGATGGTGGCCTGCGTAGCTTCAAGGCGAGTGTTGGTATGGAGGCGCTGAGTGTTTACGCTGGCTTAAATATCGAACATTGCTTGGTCCATCCTAGCGTTAAACCCATCAGCAAAATTCGTCATGGATTGAGTTATACACTTCCGAACACTTTCCATGTTGAGCGCACTAGCTTGTGCAGGGCCACCTTGCGCAATCTTCTCAAGTATATGCGCTTCAAGTCCTGTAAACCCCTCAAGTAAGCTATCAGCTATGTTCTTGCGCAGCTTCCTCAGGATTTCCTTGAACCCATGGTTAATAGCATCATAGGTGCACACATTTTCAAGTAACCCAACAATTGATTGCAGTGAGTCTAAGATCATTTGATCTAGAGCATCAGGAACTCGCTGCGCAGAGGGGCCGGCGGAGGTACTTGCCTTTGATGCATTCTCCCCCTTAATGGCAGCAATCTCCAATCGCTGCGCATCAAGCTGCTCTTGAATTACTATCTGCGCAGTAATAAGTTGGGCCATTCGAGACTACGTAGCCACTTGATTCACTTGAATAGTATTCAAGGCTTGAAGGATTTGGCGCAGCTCATTTGACGAAGAGAGAGAAGAGGTGGAGAACGCAGGAACTGTGGAGGCAGGAGCCGGTTGCTCTGTTGTCTTGGGAGGAGATGTAGTTGAGATGGGATTAGGAGGGGATCGGTGCGCAGGAGACCTATGGGAGGAGGAATGCTCACTGCTATCAGAATCAGTGGCACCATCCTTAGCAGCGTCTTCAGGAGGGGCAACAGCATCAGCAGCTGCTGGGATCTCCGGCGCATCCTGGTCAGGCTGAGCAACTGGCGCAGGAGTAATGGGATCAGTGGGCGCAGAAGGAGTAGCATCAGGAGGTGTTGCGCCATCCTCACCAATAGCCTGATCAACCTCATCATCATCTTCTTCAGGAACAAGTTCCAAGCCGTCATCTAAAACAGAAATAACCCTGCGCGAGTTGCCTACAGGGATGTTTACGCGTTGGAAAGCGCTAGATGTTGGTTCTCTTGGAGAGCTTGTAGGAGATGGAGTGGTCCTCTTCTTGGACCCTTTGGTGCTGTTGCGAACCCTGTGCTTGCGGCGAGGAGGAGTTGTAAGAGGAGCATCTATAGTTGCAGAATCTCAGCATCCTCGGAGTCACCAGTGTGATCTATGCACGATTCAGTATCCTGCGCAGCAGGGGAACTCGCTGAAAAGCAGACTTAGAAGCTTTCTTCTTGGGAGAATGCGCAGGCGCATCAGCCTTGCGTTTCTTTGATGGAGGATTGGGAGCAGCAGGGGCAGGCTCACTGATTCTGATGCCTACGGTGGACTGGACATTGGGAACATCCTTGTGCTTCTTGGACTTGGGCTCAGCAATGCCTTTGCCCTTGCGCTAGAGGCTTCATCAGCCGTTTCCTGCGCAGCACTTGGACCCTCTGCGCCCTTCTTAGCCTTGACATCCTTGGGTAAATTTCCCAACCATGGTTCTTTGTTAGGATCACTGTCGGATTTCCAGATGCGATAGTAATCAGCATCGCCTATCTCATCGCGCAGCAGATGGAGCTGCGCTCTGGTGTAGTACTTGGAGGAGCAGGACTGCTTCAGGATATGCCTCTTGTTCACAACAGTAGCAAGATCTACGTACTGAAGCAAGAGTTTGGTGAGCAGTCTGCAGTGGGTACAGTACTTGGGCTTCCCAGCGTCAAACCGCGTATCATAGCTCTTCATGCCCTTGGTCAACTCATCCCAAATAATTTGGGGCCAGTTGAGCTCATCCTTCTGATAAATAGCTGTGCAGTACTCCCACTGCTTTGAAATGAACTTCCCTTTGTTGCCATTCTTGCAATTCAGGGAGTCTCCAACAATGGTGCTCAGGTGATACATCACTTCACCAAATTCCTTCCGGTCATACGCAGCCCATCTCTTAGAAGAGTTGGCTCATTCACGAGCTTCTGTGCTAGCTTGTTCTGCTTAGCCATGTCATAGGAGTCTGGCGCATCATCAACTTCAAACTTGCATAGCCTGCGAATGTGATTTGGATGCAATAGAATCTCGCAGTTCTGAACTACAGCTTTGATAATCTCAGTGCTCTCACCCTTGTGCCTCATGGGAATAATACGCGCAGTTTTGAAGAACTCATCGACGAGTGAAGGCACATAGAAGGATTGATCGAGGGTGAATAGTGGAAGAATGCTTGATGAGCGCAAATGTCTGATCAAGCGGCGCCCAATCGCATCCTGGTTGAGATCCTTTTCATTTACTTCCCACCCACAAATAAAGTAGAAGGGATTCTGTGCAAGATAGAGAAATAGTTTAGATAAATAATATTACGCATGGAGCTATGCGCATGCGCAGATAGCGTAGATATACCTATGCGCAGTAACTCCATACTTGATAAATGAAGGATATAATAAGTAGTAATGAGCAAAAAATCAAGCAAGCATGCGCAAAAACACAAACACTTAAAAATTCTTATGCGAACCAAAGCATAAGAGAAAAATCAAGAACTTGATGAGCACGAAATGAACTGTTCATAGTCATGAGGAACACCAAGAACATGAAAAATCCAAAGTTGTCCAAATTTGACAAAAAGCATATCAAAATGACCGCAAGAATGAGACGAAGTCAACCAAGTAAACACAATATTTAACAACACAAAATCAAACCCAGAAAATGAGAAAGAACAGTTCGACTGCTCGGAGGTTTTGAAACCAAAAATTAGACAGAAATCACTCAGAACATGTATTGATCATGAAATAAAGTGCATGTATGAGTAGATCAGGGAGAATCGAATACATAGCAACCAACGATTTCAAAAAACGTCAAGTAACAAGCACACAATCATAAAGGGAGATTTTAAGACCTCGAAGAACAACAATGGCAGAAATGCGAATTTTTTTTTTAGAGAAATCATACCATGTCGTCGACCGTGGGCTTGGGAACTTGGAGTTCTTGCTCCGACTCAGATGAAGAAGAGGAAGAAGATTCTTCAGACGAGGAGAGAACGATTTTGGGTTCCTGGAGAGTTGATTTCTTGGGAGCCATTGCTTTAAGGAACTAGGGTTACGAAAATGGAAGAGAGATAAGAAGAAGTGCAGAGAAACGAAGAAGGTCAAAGAGAGAAGAAGAGGAAAACTTTGGAAGTTGGTAAGAAAGGAGAGAGAAAATGGAGGATTTGGTGAAAGATAGAAAGCAGAAGAGAGAGAAAAAAAGGGGGTCAGACGGTTTTAAGCCGAAAAAGGGAAAATTGTGATGTCAGCGCAAGGACAGTTTGGTGAAAAGCAGAGTGGGACACGAGCTGCGATGACGTGGCCCAACCAGATGCGCGCATGCGCAGGCCTAGCGCGCGCGTGAGTGTGAGTGTCTAAGAAGGTCACTGTCGAGTCACCTTCCTCATAAATGATGAGTCAGTGAAAGGACGGGCGCACGTTAGCAGGGTGACGTGGCCGAATGGGGGACGCGCGTGCACAGACATTGCGCGCGCGTGTGTCAGCGAAAGTATGCTGACTGCTGTCGCATCACCTTCCTCATTAAATGGTGAGCAGACATTCGAAAAAGCGCTGTCATCAATCGCAGTTTGCATTAAATGAGAATGGGACATGCACAGGGGTAAAATAGCAATTTCTTAAGAAAATTCAAAAAATAAAGGCGCGGGAAAATTTTAATTACACAAGTACCCTTGTGACTAAGCGTTGACTGAAAAGTCAAGGACCTATGTGCAATTTCTAATGAATAGAACACTTACCTGCGGTCCACGCGAAGTGCGCATGTGACTTCATGCGCAACGCTTAACATAGCGCAGAGATTCTTCAAATCTCATAACTGAACTGTTCCATGCGTATTAACTTACTGCGCAGTGCTGCGCAGAGGCATGAATCTTAACCTTTGTATACTTATCAAGCAAACACAAGAATATTAGTATTAACAAATTATATAGACAAGTTTAGCTGAGTTCAAGCATACCCATTTCTCCTCTCAAGGAGATAAATCGCTTTGCGTCAAGTGCCTTTGTGAGGATATCAGCAATTTGATTATCTGTACCCACGTGCTCTAAATGAATGTTTCCTTTTTCCACGTGGTCCTTGAGGAAATGATATTTGATGTCGATGTGCTTTGTCTTCGAGTGCATGACAGGATTGTTGGAGACTGCTATGGTGGACATATTATCGCAAAAAATTAGGCAATTTCCTTCATGAATTCCATAGTCCACTAATTGTTGCTTTATCCATAGGATTTGGCAGCAGCAGCTTCCAGCAGCAATGTATTCAGCTTCTGTAGTGGAGATGGACACAGCAGCTTGCTTCTTGCTTGCCCACGCAACAAGTCGATTTCCAAGGAATTGACAAGTTCCACTTGTGCTCTTCCTGTCAATTGTGCATGCTGCGTAATCCGCATCTGAATAATCTAGTAAATCGAAATTCGAATCTTTGGTGTACCAAAGTCCAAGGTTAACAGTTCAGAAAGATAACGAATAATGCGTTTAACAGCAGTTAAGTGCGCTTCTCTAGGGTCCGCTTGATAGCGCGCACAGACACAAACACTAAACATAATATCTGGCCTACTTACAGTAAGATAAAGGAGAGAGCCAATCATACCTCGATATAAAGTCTGATAAACTTTCTTACCTTTTAAGTCTTTGTCGAGCTTATTGCATGTGGCCATTGGAGTGTCGTATGCTTTAGCATTTTCAAGTCCAAATTTCTTGATTAAGTCTCTTGTGTACTTGGCTTGATTTATGATGATGCCATCATTCAATTGTTTGATTTGAAGCCCGAGGAAGAATGTGAGTTCTCCCATCATGCTCATTTCAAACTTTCTTTCCATAAGCTTTTCAAAGCGCTTGCAAAGTAACTCATTAGTAGAACCAAATATAATATCATCGACATAAATTTGAACAAGTAAATAGTGATCATTATACTTAGCAATAAAAAGAGTTGTATCGGTTTTACCGCGCTTGAAGCCTTTCTCTAGCAGGAATTTTGATAGAGTATCGTACCATGCTCTTGGAGCTTGCTTAAGTCCATACAAAGCTTTCTGAAGCTTGAAGACATGATTTGGAAATCTGCTATCTTCAAATCCAAGTGGTTGAGCTACGTAGACCATCTCTTGGAGTTCACCATTGAGAAATGCGCTCTTCACATCCATTTGATAAAGCTTGAATTTCTTGTGAGAGGCATAAGCTAAGAAGATTATGATAGATTCGAGTCTTGCTACAGGCACAAACGTTTCATCGTAGTCAATTCCTTCCTCTTGCCTGTAGCCCTACGCAACCAACCTTGCTTTGTTTCTTGTGATACTTCCATTCTCATCCATCTTGTTTCTGAAAACCCATTTTGTACCAATAACTCCTTGGTCATGAGGTCTGGGTACTAAAGTCCAAACCTTACAGCGCTCAAATTGGTTAAGCTCTTCTTGCATAGCAACAACCCATCTTGAATCATGGAGCGCTTCATCAATATTCTTTGGTTCAATTTGAGAGATAAAGGAATGATACTCATCAAAGTTTGATGCTCTCCTAGGACGAACCCCTACATTGAGATCACCAATGATGTTTGTTGTTGGATGATCTCTAACTTCACGAACCTCGGAGGTAAGTTAGGTTGAGTGGTAGGAATATGAATATTTTCTATGGGTACTTCATTTGCTCCAGCATCAAGATCGTCGAAAGTGATTTGTTGAAGCGGAGAAACATCATGCGCAGGAGGAGGTGTCTGCGCATCAGGAGTTGTGACTTCTGGCGCAACGTCTGGCGTTGGCGCATAAGATGGACTTGCTTGATTCTGATTGACTTGATTATCATTCTGCGCAGGTGCAGTTTATGGCTGCGTACCTGTCTCAACATTCTTAGCAGAATCATCAGAATCATTTGGAGCCAAATATGGCTCAATGAGAGATTACTCATCAAAAGTAACATGTATAGATTCTACAATCACTAGAGTAGCTCTATTAAAAACACGAAAAGCTTTAGAATGCTTGGCATACCCAACAAAAATACCTTCATCTGCCTTGGCATCGAATTTACCTATATGATCTTTGCCATTGTAGAGGATATAGCATTTGCAGCAAAAAATCTTGAAGAAAGCAATGTTGGGTTCTCTTCCTCTCTATAGCTCATATGGAGTCTTGTTGTAGGCTTTGTTGATGAGGGATCTATTTTGAGTAAAGCAAGCAGTGTTAACAGCTTCTCCCTAGAAATACTTTGGAAGCTTTGCTTCTGCTATCATTGTTTTTCCAGCCTCAATCAACGTGCGATTCTTCCTTTCCACAACGCCATTTTGTTGAGGAACTCCAGCAGTAGAGAAATTGTGATCAATTCCATGGTCATCGCAGAATTGAGCAACACCGTTATTCTCGAATTCAGTTCCATTATCTGATCTAACGCTCACGATGTCGTCTTCTTTTGAGTTTGGAGCCTTCGAAAGAGGGCAGTTAAGATATCATAGCAGTCATCTTTGCATATCATCATTTCGACCCATGTGTATCTTGAGTAGTCGTCCACCACAACTAAGGTATATTTGTTTCCTCCAATGCTCGCGGTGGTGTGACAGGTCCAAACAATCCATGTGAAGCAGTGTAAACATTTGGAAGCTGAGGAAGCAATCTTGCTGGAGAAAGACTGCTTAGGCTGTTTACCGAGCTGGCATGCTGCGCATTTTCTATCATGAATGGTCAGCGACTTT
>JAOWBW010001577.1:0-136771 GCA_026119855.1 Campanula takesimana | reverse complement strand
GTGCTCTACATAACCTTTCATTTTAAGAAAGTGAGGACTCACTTGTTGCCCTTCATTCATTTTACTAGTAGTGAATGCAACAATGGTCTTGTACCTCTCTTGCCTAGCTTGCTCTTGAAACATGGTCTCAACTCCACGCCTATCTCATAGGCTTCAAATGTTCCAAACTTTGTTGGAGTTTTGAACACATAGCAGCAAGCATGGACAACTTACATCTCTAGAATCATTACGATGTTTCTTGTAATTGTCTCTTTCCACCCTAGGGGCAGTAGGCGGTGGTTCAGCAGGAAGAGGCCCATCGAGAATGTACAACTTATCTTCTTGACTAAGAACGATTCTTATGCTACGGATCCAATCCATAAGTTTGTACATTCTCTTCGAGCTTATCCTTCTCAAGGATCGATCGCAACGACATTGATTGAGTGTTATTAGTCATATCTACAAATATGCAAAAATTCCAAAATTTAATAAGTACCGGTTTTCATTAAAGAGATAAATAATGTATTTCAAAATACTCCCACTAAATTAATATAACCTTCATATACATCCAATGTATAATATAATTCAAATGGGTTAAGATCCATCTTTAATTTAATTTCAAGTACGCTAAGGCGGATTACACAAAATAAAATTAATTAGGTAGACAACTCTTGTCAATCATATCTCATATGACTCTTAGTTCCTTTTATGAGATTCTATAAGAAATCCAATTTCAAAAAGCATGTTAAACCTCATCTTGCCTAGGCCCAAAACTGTTTTGACGCCCAATTAAGTCTAACCATTTTAAACGCATAGTTAATGTGTCCCGCTAGGGCGTGCCCACATTATCTATCTTGCTCATACATAAATTAATTTAATGCACCTCGCTAGGGCGAATCTACATTAAAATCACTCATGTACTAAACAAGTGTTTAATCATGGCATGGCAATAAAAGACTTAAAACTTTCTTTGAAGGTTCATCACATGTAGCATATAACACATTTATGAGCACATAATATAAAACATGTTACACATCAAGTTTAGCCACTAAATTAATCTCCATTAATTTAAGCATGGTATTTATGTGTCATTAGTTTCTCTATATATTATGAGAGATGAGACTATTTCAACTTTGGTCATTATCTCCAAATCAAGACAACAAGAAGTGCGGTCGAACTAAGCCATTAGGCAACCACAATCCCGCACTAATTCAAGAAACCAAGAAAGTAGTCCATGTGGCCGAAACTAAGCAATAGATGGTCTCGATGAACGTAGGCCAATTGCATTCACAATTCCACATGGATCTCCAATCATTGAATCAAGAACTTTGTTTCTCAATTTTAGCAATTATGAACTCTTCATAATTCTAACTTTGTTTATCTTTGAAACTTTGATGCGATCAAGTTTGGGAAACACAATCTCGACGAACGCAGATTAGCCATCCAAACCTTGAACCAATCTTAGAATCACAAGACTAAAACACATAGGAAATCAAACCCCAAAATCCACACAAAACCAACTACCCAAAACCCATTCCAGATCAGCAAGTCTGAAGTGGTCTTGTTACTGGTTTTGTTGGATTTATCGAAAAATTCCAGAATCAGATTTTGACACAAAATCAGAACATTCTGGCCTAGCGAGCGCGCGCCTGGTCCATCACGGGCGGGCGCCTGAATGGTCAGAATGGTATGGAATTTTCAAGTTCGAAAATTTTGTCTCAAAATTATTTTTCCCCGATTATTAAAACTTTGATCCAATCAAAAATCAATAATCGAAATAATTCAGAATCCACCATAATTTTATTGCGATTGAATCGTGCGATTAATGTGGAAAAACAATAAACCACATAAATCACAAAGCACATAACATCATATAATCCAATATTCATATCATGCTTGGCACATAAACAATTTATATACACACAACATGATCCAAGTATTGAATTAATCAACATGAACGGGGCTCTGATACCACTGTTGGGTTTCGTCGTAACATGCGCAGCGGAATTTAGCATTTAAAATTTTGAAACCCAAAGCCATGGATCCGTTCATATGATTAAATCAAATACAACAAGATGAATAAAGGAATAACTAACCCTTGATGGCTATCAAATTTTCTCTTTGGTCTTGGTGGAAATCTTGAAGCTTTATCACGAACAAATCACGAACTTTGCAAGATGATAAAATTCACCCTCTAGCGGTATCCACACTTCGAACGAATATCAAAGGAGCTTCTTCGATCTTGGTTGCTAGACCAATATTATGAAACACACTTTCACAATACAATAAAGAACTATATGGAATTTATTTTGTGAATTATTTTGTTCCTCAATCAATGATGTCTTTAAACAAAATAAAATCTCTCTCAAACTCTTTGAGACTCACAAAAGCACTTTTTAATATGGTCTGGCCGAATTGGGGTTTTTATACACAATTAAGACCTATTCCAAATAGGTAACTTGTGTCAAAAACCATTCCTAATCGAATTAGGAAATTTCCAATCGGGAGCACCAGGCGCCCGCCTGGTACCACCCAGGCGCCCGCCTGTTTGGTCAGAAACTCCAGTTTATTTCTGGCTTGAATAGGCGCCCGCCTGGTTCAACCCAAGCGCCCGCTTGGTTGACCAGGAGGCCCAGATTTTTTCAGAAATTCCTTGGAAGTCCTCCGACCCTAAATGCCAATATAGTCCTTCTATTTAAGATTCGTTCTATTGTGTGTGACCCTCTAGGATTATACTAAGTTGGCAATTGGTTCAAACATGAAACCATAAGATATGATTAGGTTCTAGCAAACCGTCATACTACCCAAATAGTATAACTAGATACAAGTTCGCATTCCTCTTAGAATATGTCACAATCCCTTTGTCCACGATGTCATTGAACACAAAGTCATGGTCAAACAGTCAACTTGTTTTGTTCAATACTTTCTCGATTCCGAATATGTTGATAATTCAAATGCTATTGATCCAATCAATCCATTTGAGTCCGGCCGAACATTTCATCAACATCATTCCTTCGAGGGGCCAAAGCTTGACATCTCTCCGTGGAGGGACAAATCCATTTAGCTTATTATTCTTCCCTACGGGAATCCGATTATGCCAATCATACCCTTTATAACTACCGTGTTAAGGTAGCGTTTGAATATGTCAAACACAATGTTCATCAAGTGGAAGACTATAATAACTTCATGTCTAAGGATTCAAATGACATAACCAATATGAGATATATGTATGACATAGACCATGACATAAATCTCATACAGCGGGTCATGTCCAGCACCTTGTTCCAAACAAGTACCCATAAATCTAACATGATCATCCCATGATCATTTAGCCTTTATACTAGTGCTTAACAAGTACTAGGGACGGAGATTATTATAAGTAAACATGAACAACAATAATAATCAAAACATCTCTTTATTGATATGAAATAAATGATAACAATTACAACGTTTATCAAACGTGCCTAGGGCACCACTACCAACAATCTCCCACTTGCCCTAGGCCCAATCTCCCATGTATCTAATACCCATGGACCTAATATGACCATCATGTTTAGCTTGTGGAAGTCCCTTTGTTAGCGGGTCCGCAACATTGTCATCAGTAGGTACTCTGCATATATTTATGTCTCCCCTATCAACGATTTCTCGAATGATATGAAAACGCCTAAGTATGTGTTTGATTTTTGATGTGCTCTTGGTTCCTTTGCTTGAGCAATAGCACCATTATTATCGCAATAAAGGTCTATTGGATTAGCAATACTAGGAACCACTTCAAGTTCAGTTATGAACTTCTTAATCCAACAGCTTCCTTTGCAGCATCCGATGCAGCAATATACTCAGCTTCTGTTGTAGAATCAGCGGTTGTACTTTGCTTGGAACTCTTCCAGCTTACAGCTCCACCATTTAACATAAACACAAAACCCGATTGCGATCGGCTATCATCTTTGTCGGTTTGGAAGCTTGCATCCGTGTAAGCATTTACAACGAGATCATCTTCCATTCCTCCATAGACTAAAAACGAGTCTTTAGTTCTTCTCAAGTACTTAAGAATCGCTTTTACAGCTATCCAGTGATTTTGCCAGGGTCGGATTGGTATCTACTTGTCATGCTCAAAGCATAAGATACATCCGGCCTAGTACAAATCATGGCATACATGATGGACCCAATTGCCGAAGCATATGGAACATCATTCATTATCTCACGCTCATCTTTTGTCTTAGGACATTGAGTCTTGCTTAGAGAAACTCCATGTAACACGGGCAAGGTTCCTCTCTTAGAATTTTCCATACGGAATCTTCTAATGACCTTGTCAATGTATGTACTTTGGCTTAAACCAAGTAGCCTCCTTGATCTATCTCTATAGATCTTAATGCCAAGAATATATGCGGCTTCACCCATATCTTTCATTGCGAAGCACTTTCCTAACCAAGTCTTCACAGACTGAAGTGTAGGAATGTCGTTTCCAATGAGCAATATGTCATCCACATATAAAATAAGGAATAGCACTATGCTCCCACTAATCTTCTTGTATACACAAGGCTCATCTTCGTTCTTGATGAAACCAAACTCTTTGACCGATTCATCAAAACGGAGATTCCAACTCCTTGAAGCTTGCTTCAATCCATAGATGGATCTTTGCAATTTGCATACCTTAGAATCTTGTTCAAAACCTTCTGGTTGTGTCATATACACATCCTCTTGGAGTTTTCCATTCAGGAAAGCGGTTTTGACGTCCATCTGCCATATTTCATAGTCATGATATGCGGCAATGGCAAGCAAAATTCTTATAGACTTGATCATTGCTACGGGTGAAAAGGTCTCATCATAGTCAATACCATGAACTTGCCTATAACCCTTTGCTACAAGCCTAGCTTTGTAAGTATGCACCTTCCCATCCATGTCAGTCTTCTTCTTGAAGACCCATTTGCATCCTATGGTTTTTTACACCTTCGGGCGCATCAATCAAATTCCAAACTTGATTGTCTTGCATGGATTGTAATTCGGATTTCATGGCTCCAAGCCATTTGTCCGAATCAGGAGAAGACATCGCCTCTTGGTAGGTTGACGGTTCATCATTCTCAATGATTTCTACCTCATTACTATCCGTTACGAGAAATCCATATCTCTCGGGCTCGGATCGTAACCTACTAGATTTGTGAGTTACATGTGTATTTTGAACAGGTTCCACAACTCCTTGTGGTTCTTGTTCTTGTTCCACTATTGGTTCAATGTTATTTTCTGGGTCTCGAATTTCTTCAAGATTTATTTTACTCCCACTGATTTCTTTAGAGAGAAACTCTTTCTCTAGAAAGATACCAGTTCGGGCAACAAACACTTTGTTGTCCTCTCGGTTGTAAAAGTAATATCCTTTAGTTTCCTTAGGATATCCCACGAAAATACATTTATCAGATTTGTGCGCAAGTTTGTCTGAGACAAGTCTTTTGACAAAAACTTCGCAACCCCAAATCCTCATGAAAGATAAACTAGGTTTCTTTCCACTCCACATCTCATATGGAGTCTTTGGAACCGATTTAGTTGGAACTTGATTTAGTGTGAAAGCAGCGGTTTCTAGGGCGTAACCCCAAAAGGATATTGGAAGATCAACTTGACTCATCATTGATCGAACCATGTCTAACAAGGTCCGATTTCTCCTCTCAGACACACCATTCCATTGTGGTGTTCCGGGCGGAGTCAATTGTGAAAACTATTCCACAATTCTTTAGATGATCATCAAATTCTTGACTCAAGTATTCACCACCACGATCTGATCGAAGTGCCTTAATACTTTTGCCAAGTTGTTTTTCTACTTCATTTTGAAATATTCTAAATATCTCAAATGCTTCACTTTTATGTTTCATTAGGTAAACATACCCAAATCTACTATAATCATCAGTGAAGGTTATGAAGTATTGAAATCCTCCCCTAGCATTGCTACTTAATGGTCCGCATACATCGGAATGTATCAACCCCAATAAGTCGCTTGCCCTTTCACCCAACTTGGTAAAAGGTGTCTTAGTCATTTTTCCAAGAAGACACGACTCACAAGTATCATATGACTCTAAGTCACATGAACCCAAAAGTCCGTCCCAATGGAGTTTTGAGATACGCTTCTCATTAATATGACCAAGACGGCAATGCCACAAATAAGTATGATTTACATCATTAGGTTTAGATTTCTTATTTACATGATAGACATTATTTTCATTCTTGACATCCAAGATATAAAGGCCATTAAATGAATTAGCAATACCATAAAGCACATCATTTAAATAAATAGAAAATTTCTTATTCTCAATAAGAAACTTAAAACCTTCATTATCCAAACAAGAAATTGAAATAATATTTCTGCTTAAATCCGGAACATAATAACAATTGTTCAAAACAAGAATTAATCCGGAAGGTAAAGTGACTTCATAAGTCCCTACGGCTAATGCAGCAACTCTTGCTCCATTTCCCACGCGTAGATCTACTTCACCTTCTTTAAGCAGTCTCCTATTCTTTAGTCCCTGCACATTTAGACAAATGTGAGAACCACATCCGGTATCCACTACCCAAGAATCAGTGGTAGAAAGGAGAATATCTATCATATAGATACCTGAAGTCGACGCAGCCTTGCTGCTCTTCTTCTTCTTTTGCTCTTCCAAGAAAGCCTTGCAATTACGTTTCCAATGACCAATTTCTTGACAATGGAAACAGATTGCATCCTTTTGTGAATCAGGTTTTGCCTCAGAAGCCTTGGCAACCTTTGCCTTGCTTATTTTGGGTTTTACAACTTTTGCCTTACCCTTTCCTTTGGCACTAGCCTTTTTCCCATCATGAACCAAGAGCACGGGAGAACCTTTCTCCACAATTTTCATCTCTGCAGTTTTGAGCATCCCATGCAACTCAGAGAGATTCTTATCCATTCCATGCATGTTATAATTCATCACAAACTGATTATAACTTTTAGGCAATGAATTAAGAATGAGATCCGTGGCTAGCTCCAATGGGATTGGATAGCCAAGTTTCTCAAGGTGCTCTACATAACCTTTCATTTTAAGAAAGTGAGGACTCACTTGTTGCCCTTCATTCATTTTACTAGTAGTGAATGCAACAATGGTCTTGTACCTCTCTTGCCTAGCTTGCTCTTGAAACATGGTTCTCAACTCCACGCCTATCTCATAGGCTTCCAAATGTTCCAAACTTTGTTGGAGTTTTGAACACATAGCAGCAAGCATGAGACAACTTACATCTCTAGAATCATTACGATGTTTCTTGTAATTGTCTCTTTCCACCCTAGGGGCAGTAGGTGGTGGTTCAGCAGGAAGAGGCCCATCGAGAATGTACAACTTATCTTCTTGCCTAAGAACGATTCTTATGCTACGGATCCAATCCATAAAGTTTGTACCATTCTCTTCGAGCTTATCCTTCTCAAGGATCGATCGCAGCGACATTGATTGAGTGTTATTAGTCATTATCTACAAATATGCAAAATTTCCAAAATTTAATAAGTACCGGTTTTCATTAAAGAGATAAATAATGTATTTTTCAAAATACTCCCACTAAATTATATAACCTTCATATACATCCAATGTATAATATAATTCAAATGGGTTAAGATCCATCTTTAATTTAATTTCAAGTCCGCTAAGGCGGATTACACAAAATCAAATTAATTAGGTAGACAACTCTTGTCAATCATATCTCATATGACTCTTAGTTCCTTTTATGAGATTCTTTAAAAAAATTTCAAAAAGCATGTTAAACCTCATCTTTGCCTAGGCCCAAAACTGTTTTGACGCCCAATTAAGTCTAACCATTTTAAACGCATAGTTAATGTGTCCCGCTAGGGCGTGCCCACATTATCTATCTTGCTCATACATAAATTAATTTAATGCACCTCGCTAGGGCGAATCTACATTAAAATCACTCATGTACTAACAAGTGTTTTAATCATGGCATGGCAATAAAAGACTTAAAACTTTCTTTGAAGGTTCATCACATGTAGCATATAACACATTTATGAGCACATAATATAAACATGTTACACATCAAGTTTAGCCACTAAATTAATCTCCATTAATTTAAGCATGGTATTTATGTGTCATTAGTTTCTATATAATTATGAGGATGAGACTATTTCAACTTTGGTCATTATCTCCAAATCAAGACAACAAGAAGTGCGGTCGAACTAAGCCATTAGGCAACCACAATCCCGCACTAATTCAAGAAACCAAGAAAGTAGTCCATGTGGCCGAAACTAAGCAATAGATGGTCTCGATGAACGTAGGCCAATTGCATTCACAATTCCACATGGATCTCCAATCATTGAATCAAGAACTTTGTTTCTCAATTTTAGCAATTATGAACTCTTCATAATTCTAACTTCGTTTTATCTTTGAAACTTTGATTGCGATCAAGTTTGGGAAACACAATCTCGACGAACGCAGATTAGCCATCCAAACCTTGAACCAATATTAGAATCACAAGACTAAAACAAATAGGAAAATCAAACCCCAAAATCCACACACAAACCAACTACCCAAAACCCATTCCAGATCAGCAAGTCTGAAGTGGTCTTGTTACTGGTTTTGTTGGATTTATCGAAAAATTCCAGAATCAGATTTTGAACAAAATCAGAACATTCTGGCCTAGCGAGCGCGCGCCTGGTCCATCACGGGCGGGCGCCTGAATGGTCAGAATGGTATGGAATTTTCAAGTTCGAAAATTTTGTCTCAAAATTATTTTTCCCCGATTATTAAAACTTTGATCCAATCAAAATTAATAATCGAAATAATTCAGAATCCACCATAATTTTTATTGCGATTGAATCGTGCGATTAATGTTGGAAAAACAATAAACCACATAAAATCACAAAGCACATAAACATCATATAATCCAATATTCATATCATGCTTGGCACATAAACAATTTATATACACACAACATGATCCAAGTATTGAATTAATCAACATGAACGGGGCTCTGATACCACTGTTGGGTTTCGTCGTAACATGCGCAGCGGAATTTAGCAATTAAAATTTTAAAACCCAAAGCCATGGATCCGTTCATATGATTAAATCAAATACAACAAGATGAATAAAGGAATAACTAACCCTTGATGGCTATCAAATTTTCTCTTTGGTCTTGGTGGAAATCTTGAAGCTTTATCACGAACAAATCACGAACTTTGCAAGATGATAAAATTCACCCTCTAGCGGTATCCACACTTCGAACGAATATCAAAGGAGCTTCTTCGATCTTGGTTGCTAGACCAATATTATGAAACACACTTTCACAATACAATAAAGAACTATATGGAATTTATTTTGTGAATTATTTTGTTCCTCAATCAATGATGTCTTAGAACAAAATAAAATCTCTCTCAAACTCTTTGAGACTCACAAAAGCACTTTTTAATATGGTCTGGCCGAATTGGGGTTTTTATACACAATTAAGACCTATTCCAAATAGGTAACTTGTGTCAAAAACCATTCCTAATCGAATTAGGAAATTTCCAATCGGGAGCACCAGGCGCCCGCCTGGTACCACCCAGGCGCCCGCCTGTTTGGTCAGAAACTCCAGTTTATTTCTGGCTTGAATAGGCGCCCGCCTGGTTCAACCCAAGCGCCCGCTTGGTTGACCAGGAGGCCCAGATTTTTTCAGAAATTCCTTGGAAGTCCTCCGACCCTAAATGCCAATATAGTCCTTCTATTTAAGATTCGTTCTATTGTGTGTGACCCTCTAGGATTATACTAAGTTGGCAATGGGTTCAAACATGAAACCATAAGATATGATTAGGTTCTAGCAAACCGTCATACCTACCCAAATAGTATAACTAGATACAAGTTCGCATTCCTCTTAGAATATGTCACAATCCCTTTGTCCACGATGTCATTGAACACAAGTCATGGTCAAACAGTCAACTTGTTTTGTTCAATACTTTCTCGATTCCGAATATGTTGATAATTCAAATGCTATTGATCCAATCAATCCATTTGAGTCCGGCCGAACATTTCATCAACATCATTCCTTCGAGGGGCCCAAGCTTGACATCTCTCCGTGGAGGGACAAATCCATTTAGCTTATTATTCTTCCCTACGGGAATCCGATTATGCCAATCATACCCTTTATAACTACCGTGTTAAGGTAGCGTTTGAATATGTCAAACACAATGTTCATCAAGTGGAAGACTATAATAACTTCATGTCTAAGGATTCAAATGACATAACCAATATGAGATATATGTATGACATAGACCATGACATAAATCTCATACAGCGGGTCATGTCCAGCACCTTGTTCCAAACAAGTACCCATAAATCTAACATGATCATCCCATGATCATTTAGCCTTTATACTAGTGCTTAACAAGTACTAGGGACGGAGATTATTATAAGTAAACATGAACAACAATAATAATCAAAACATCTCTTTATTGATATGAAATAAATGATAACAATTACAACGTTTATCAAACGTGCCTAGGGCACCACTACCAACAATAACTATCCCTTCGAGTATGATTAATCGAGATTTTATGCGGCGAATTCAAAAGGGTGACGTGGAAATGGCGATGAAAAAGATGGGATTAAAGAAAGCCGTAGGGCCGGATGGAATACCAATTGAGGTGTGGAGATGTTTTGGGGAGAGGGGAATATATTGGTTAACAACACTATTCAACAAGATATGAAGAAGTAACACAATGCCATTGGAGTGGAGAAAAAGTACCCTAATCCCTTTGTATAAGAACAAAGGTGATGTCCAAGATTGTGCCAACTATCGAGGGATCAAATTAATGAGCCATACTATGAAACTTTGGGAAAGAGTGATTGCACAACGGCTAAGAAAAATTGTGAATATTTCGGATAACCAATTTGGATTTATGCCCGGCAGATCGACTATAGACGCAATCTATCTTATGAGACAAATCATGGAGAAATATCGAGATAAAAAGAAAGATTTGCACATGGTTTTCATTGTTTTGGAGAAGGCGTATGATAAAGTGCCAAGAGAGGTACTTTGGTGGGCTTTAGTAAAGAAAGGTGTTTCAAAGAAATATATTGATATTATCAAGGACATGTATAATGGAGTTAGTACTAGTGTACGGACAAGCGTTGGGAAGACAGAAGAGTTCTCTATCACGATTGGAGTGCATCAAGGCTCTGCACTTAGTCCCTTTCTCTTTGCCCTGATAATGGATGAAGTGACGAGGTCAATCCAAGATGATATTCCATGGTGTATGTTGTTCGCAGATGATATTGTGCTGATTGATGAGACAAAAAAGGTGTTGAAAGTAAATTGGAGTTGTGGAGACGCACTTTGGAATCTCGAGGTTTTAGGTTAAGCAGAAGCAAAACTGAATATATGGAGTGTAAATTTAGCAAAGTTGGAAGCAGAGAGGCAGGAGTGATCACATTCGATGGAAAGATTGTCCAAGCATCCGAGTTCTTTCGCTATCTTGGATCTATTATAAAAAAAGATGGAGAATTGGATGGAGATGTGGCTCATAGGATTAAAGTAGGTTGGTTGAAGTGGAAGAGTGCCACAGGGTTTCTTTGTGATCGTGGCATGCCAAATAGATTAAAGGGAAAATTCTATCGTACGGCAATTAGGCCTGCACTGCTTTATGGCACTGAATGTTGGGCCGTGAAACAGTGTCATATGCATAAGATGAATGTAGCGGAGATGCGTATGCTACGATGGATGTGTGGGCATACAAGAAAAGATCGATTGAGAAATGAGGTGATCAGGGGTAAAGTAGGAGTTGCGCCCATTGAGGATAAAATGAGGGAGCATCGTCTAAGGTGGTTTGGTCATGTGAGACGGAGACCGAGTGATGCACCGGTTAGGAGGCCTGAAGAGTGGAGAAGTGATAAAATGGCGAGGGGTAGGGGAAGACCCAAGCAAACTTGGATTAAGGTGATTGAAAATGATATGAGTTTACTCGGAGTGGATGAAGATGTGGCGTTGAAGAGGCCGGAGTGGAGGGCGAAAATTCATGTGAATGATGGGGGTTGATCGTACTTTTTATTATTATTTATTTATTTATTTATTTATTTTATTTTATTTTATTTTATTTTCTCCATCTTTTTCCTCTCTTTCTCTCTCTCTCTCTTCCTTTTATCACGATGACATATGGGGATTCATGTTAGCCGACCCCAAATTATTTTGGGACTAAGGCTTTGTTGTTGTTGTTGTTGTTGTATTATATTAAGCATCAAGCACTTGATGCTTGATACGCCAAACACCCCCTTAGGCTGCTGTATCGCAAACAACAGAGAGAATCTTAAGCCTGGAGTGGAGATGTCCAATGGGTCAGCCCGTTCTCACGGGTTTGGCCTGACCGGCACGTTAATCGAACTCGTTTTATTTGTTTGCGTTTTGTTTCGTTTCAATGTAAAATTGATGACAACATCCCTAACATATTGCTAGCACTATTTCAGGAGGTAGCCCAAATGGACAAAATATAGGTCCAGAACAAGAAAATTAAAGTTGAGCTATAATACTAAGACTGATTTTGATAGTTTAACCAAGACTATTTTTTTTTTTTACAAAAATTATACTGTAAAGCAATAGCTAACTAAGACTTTCATTATATTGAATCTGATGAGGCTTCATCTAGGATCTAGGATGGCCAAACCGAGAATCGGAACCGGACCGGAACCACCAAACCGGAGCGAAAAGCCCGAAATCGCTTTGAACCTTGACGAAAACCGGAACCGTGTGAACCGGGACTGTTTGTAACATGGGGCGGTTCCGGTTCATCCCCTCTGAAAACCGTGAACCGGCGGTTCCGAACCGCCATGAACCGCCTAGACCGAACCGGAACCGTTAGCAAAACCGTTAGAAAACCGTCAAAATCGTTAGATTTCTAACGTTTTCATCAGAATTAACCGTTACTAACGGAAAGTTGACAAGAAAAGTTGAGTTTTGACTGAATATATAGTCAAATTCAGTGAATAAAAATTATAAAAATTTGTTGAGTATATAAAATAAAAGAGGGAACGACCTCTATAATTTTTTAAACATTTTTTTACCTTTTTGTGAAAAAATTAGGCAATAAAATATTATTATAGTTGTTTTTTATGTTAATTTTTTTTTCTTTAAAAAGAATTTGTGGACCGACGGTTAAAAACCGTGAACCGGCTATCTCGAACCGTAACCATAACTGAAAGAGAAACGGTTCGGTTACGGTTCAAGCTTTTCCAGAACTGAAACCGACGGTTCGGAACCAACACCGTAACCGAAACCGTGTTCGGACATCCCTAGCTTCATCAAACCACAAATCAGTTTAGACTTCAGAATGTACCGCCCAAATCAGTTTAGACTTCAGAATGTACCGCCCAAAAGTAAACTGGAGTTGGACCTAACCTTCCGGCCCAAACATCTTAACTTGGGTTCAAGCACAAACATATTTTCTCAAAAACTTGCACTCCGTCTCAATAGAAAAATAAATAAATGAATGTCAAAGAATACCATATTTTGCCCTAAATCAAGACTTAGGTTTAATTTTTTTTGAATACTCATTTGGAAGCAAAAATAATACTATTATTTTCATACAGAGATACTACCTCATGCCTTAAATGAATATCTGACTTTGCTCTTGATCAATACTAAATTCAATCATTCATTTTGAGGCGGAAGGAATTAGGGGTGTGCATGGTACGGTATGGTACGGTTTTGGAGTATAACCGATACCATACCAAGGTAATTCGGTTTATTGATATTAATACCATAAGTCTTTGGTTTTTCTCGGTTTGGTAGTTCGGTTTTTCGGTTTGGTATGGCAACGGTACGGTTTATTTCGGTTTTTTCCTAACTAAATGAAAAACTTGGTTACATGACATTCACCAAATGAAGATGACAATAAAAATGATACTTAATATTCAAGTAGACAATGAAAATACTAAGAGTAAGGTAAAATATAGAAAAGAAAAGTTGGATTAATAATAAGAATAAAAGACCAAACTAATCTTTCAAAATTAACAATTGATCATCAACTATACGAAGCAAACTCGGTTTAGTCGATTTTTCAGTGTTTTCGGTATGGTTGTTCGGTTCGGCGCGGTTTTTCGGTATGTGCGGTGTTTTTTTTTCACACCCCTAGAAGGAATAGCAACTATGCATCATACTATTAGGAATCCCTACTGAAGAGCCCGCATCTCGTAGACCGGGCTCAAAGGTCCAAATCGGGTCCAACCAGTCCATTCTCAAAGAGACTCGAATCAAGCTCACCCCGAGCTCTGAAGTCAACCCATGTGATGAGGTCATCCGCCTTGTCCCTCGAAGGACACATGGCAATTAAGGCCACCAGCCCACGAACTCCAGTCCAGAGCTCACTCACCTCGAGCTCCCCATCGACGAGGTCGATAACGTGCAAAACGGACAAGCCGTACCATCACATTAAATGGCCAATGGGATCTCTTGACAACCTGCTCTATTCCGTACGGCCTGTGTCCAATCATGACATGCGGTTCTTACACAATGTCCCATCCAAACTGTAGACCAACCATGAGCGGCCACGTGGCTTTTCATACAATACCTTTTCTGGATAATAGACTGCCTTTACACTGTATTTAAGAGATATATAACATCTTATTCTCTCTACTCAGTTATGATGCCTTAACCTACACACACACACACACACACACACACAACACACAGAGAGAACCCTAATTCTCTCCCAAGGTATTCCACACCTTGTTCTAATTAGTTCCCTCTGAGATCTTACTCTCACAACCGACGGTCTAAGCTGGGATCAAACTCAGCTTTAACCTTAACGGTGTTATTTGATGTGTTGTGATCATAGGAACACAGGTTCTAAGCCCAGATATTCAATCGGACACTGTTGGAGTAGAGATCCAATAGAAAAAGGAGACCAAAAAGGAGAAGAAAAGAGGAATATCAAGAAAGTAGGAAAGGTCCGGCCGAACATGCATGGTCACCCGGTCAGATCTTAGGTCCTTGGAAAAAGTGTATTTTCGACGTAAGTCGGGTCCGGGTGGGTCAAGGAATAGGACCGGGCGAACCCCCCCTGGACGTGAAAATTGATATTTTTCGGGTCTTTTCGGGATTTTTTTCTGTCTAGGTTTTGGACTTATTCTAGGTTGTGTATATAAGCAGGGTTCCACCCCAAAACTCATTGTAAATCCAAATTTACATATTATAGTGCAAGATCCTTGCTTGGTAGTGCCCCCAGATGTAGTAAAAAATATTGACGAACTGGGTAAACAATTCTTTGTGTCTCTTTACTGTTTTTGCTTCTTTTATCGTTCTTGCTTGTTGGGTTTGCTTATTATATTCTTGCGATCTGTTTGGTTTGGAGAGTTTATACCACAAAAACTGGCATCAGAGCTTTGGTTAGATGATCCAAGGGTTTATTCAAACAGTCAAGAATGGGCAAGGATAAACAAGCGGTGGAAAAGTTTGATGGTTCTGACTACGTGTCACGCCCCGAGTCCCGAGGTCCTATATGGTATCTCGAACCAGGTGCGTGAACCCTGCTATAAAACGGACATGATGCTTGCTAATACTATCATCATCCATAAACCTGTATAATGTATACTAAACACACAACATCGGCTATACAAAAGCCGGCACCATACTACGCTAATACCAACAAACAACACCTCAACAAGCTTTTAGCTCGGAGACAACTTTACGCATGCGGAAGAATGAACGACTAGTAATATATACACACGGCTGTGCTAAATTCCACCGTCCAAATACAAGCACCATAGTTCTATCCAAAAGACAACAATATTTACATAACACTGTACAACCACGGCCTTGCCAAAAGCAAAATACTTAACACTGTAAATAGCTACCCCAAAAGACAACTACTTGAAGCTCCACACCGACCTAAGAACTCAACGATGTGCTTCCCCGGCCTCACTGCGATCTAAGGAAAACAACAATGAAATAAACGGGATGAGATAAATCTCAGTAAGTTACTATAAATGCAACTATATGGCATGTGAAAATGCAACATATAACTATATACCAACATAATCATCATATACACCATAATCTTATAAACATATAGAAGGGTGTATAAAGTAAACATATAAGTGCGGTAACGTAACACTTAGAAGGATACTGAGCCAAGGTTCAATCCAAAAGGATATAAAAATATGAGCAGCATCAACAGCTAAAGAAGAGGTTCCGGAACCAAACAACAACATCAATAACAAGGGGAAAATGACACAAAGTCATATCCCAAACGTGTAGCTAGAATACTCACTCAATGGGAGCTAGCTAAAACCCAACCATGGCCAAAGGAAGGGGGTAAAAAACGGGAAACCAGTGAATGACATTATAATGAACTTGGCTCGGGTGCCATTATAATCTCCTACCACTGCCCGACATAACAATCAAGTACCAGCTGGACCTTTAAATGAAAGCACAGTAATAAATACTTGCTTAAACAACTAGTATATGATTCCAAAGTAGGGAACCATACCAAATACATCATAATAGATGATAAACATGAATTGCTCATAAATAGCACGACGACCATGAACCCTTAAAACGAACTTAGGATTCCAAAGTAGGGAACCCTAACAAATACATCATTTTTTTCAACAACATATAATACGCAAATACCCATCAACCATATGGCACATAAAGTGTCCATCATAACACAATCAATTTAAATTAGAGTCCATAAATATTACACCCCAAATAAGTAGTAGGGTAGGTCATATTGTACCTAGTCACAATTATACACCTCGCGTATATTCGCAATTAACAGTCGAATACATTTTTACGCCACATATTGTGTTTCGTAATTATTTTCGTCAATTTTAATCGTATTAATCATAATTTTATTAAATTATAATTTATACTTTTACTAGTCCCTATTTTTCTTAGGAACTCATTTATGGGACGGGATACTTTTATTACACCTTATATAGATTCGTTGAGTATTTTACTCATTTTGGATGGTAATTATTATTTATAGCACCGCTACTTCACCGTCTCAAAATTACTATCATAGTTCCCGTTTTTATTATTTGGGTCAATTTAATTAATTAAAATGTGTATGGAATCACATATTAACAAAAATAATAATTAGTACCAATACTACCCATAAAGCAATAATTGACAATAAAAGTATCATATATGTTGGAGTAGAGATCCCTCAAAGGAACAAGGAGAAGAAAATCTGGAGCAGTGTTCCAGGCGGGCGCCTGGTATTGACCAGGCGGGCGCCCGGTTTGGACAGAAGGTCCGGTTCCTGGAATTGGTATGTAAGCGGGCGCCTGGTCCCCTTCAAGCGGGCGCCTGGAATGCCGAGAAAGTGCAGATTTTCAGGATTTCTCTTATGTTTAGGTTTAGGTCTTACTCTTGGTTTGCTATATAAACAATGTTCCGCCCCCATACTCATTGTAACTCAGATTTAACATATTAAAGTGCAAGATCCTGGCTTGGTAGTGCCCCCAGACGTAGTCAAACATATTGACGAACTGGGTAAACAATTTCTGTGTCTTTTCTTGCTTTGATTTCTTGTGCTTTGTTTGTGTGCTCTTATTGTTCTTGTGGGTTTGCTTGGGTAGTGGAGGGCCATATCCACAACAACTGGTATCAAGAGCTCTGGTTCGAGATCAGGGTTAATCGTAAGATTGGTTTATCAAGCGATTGGGCGTTGTCAAGCAATCAAGAATGGGCAAGGACAAACAGGCGGTTGAGAAATTTGATGGTTCTGACTACGGGTTTTGGAGGATGCAAATAGAGGATCTCTTGTACAACAAAGATCTCTATAAGCCTCTAAAGGGTGTCAAACCGGAAGGAGAAAAGCAAGAAGATTGGGATCTCATGGATCGGAAGGCCCTAGGGGTGGTTAGATCTACTTTGTCAAAGTGGATCGCGAAGACTACCAAGAAGGCGAAGACCACAAAGGAGCTATTGGATTATCTTACTGAGAGATTTGAAACTCCATCTGCTGCAAACAAAGTTGATTTGATACGCAAGATGGGTAGTCTCAAGATGCAAGAGGGAGGATCCTTAGCTAAGCACATCGATGAGTTTATGGATGTTATTGTTGGTGTTGTATGCTCTAGGCACGTTATGAGAACGATTAATGTTATCTGTTTATTATGTTTTAATAAAGATATTGAATGTTTGATTATTATATCCTTTGCATGTTTATTATAATAATCCCCGTCCCTGATAATTATGATTAATTGTTAGTATAAGTTTAATGGATAATCATATGATGATTATGGTGTATGGGATACAATTAAACTTATGGGTATTTGTTGGAGACCAAATACTGGACTGACCCATATGAGATTTATGTCATGGTCACAATGTCATAATTAAGTCTCATATAGTTATATTACTGGAATCTTTAGACCTGAGATTATCACAGTCTTCCACTCGATGAACATTACGTTTGACATATTCAAACGTTACCCCTAATCGGGTAGCTATAAAGAATGTGATTGGCGTAATCGGATTCATGTAGGGAAAGGTAATTAATCTAGAAGGGATTTGTTCCTCGTCAAGAGAGATGTCAAGCTTTGGCCACTCGATGAATGGTATTGATGAAATGCATGGCCGTGCTCAAATATGATTTGTACTATCAATACATTCGGGATCGAGAAAGCATTGAACATTGTAAGTTGACCATTGACCATGGCTTACGTTCAATAGACATCGTGAAACAAAGAGATTGTAATATGTTCTATAAAGGATTCACGAACTTATACAAGTTATATTAATTGGGTAGTCATGATGGCTTGCTAGAGTCCGCTCATGATTTATGAGCACAAATGTGTTTGGGCTCATTGCCAACTTAATATAATCCTATGGGGTCACACACAAAAGGACGAATTGTTTAAAAGGCTAAAATCGGAATTCTGGTGGTGCTCGGCCGAGCACCTCATATGACTCGGCCGAGCATGGGAAATCAGAAGGTAAGATTTTCTGGAGCAAAGGTGCTCGGCCGAGCACCTTAAAGGACTCGGCCGAGCAGGCCCTGTTCGGGCCCAAAAACTGATTTCGTGTTGTGACGGGTTTTAACCTATTTCTCCTAAACGGTTTAGGACTAATAAGTATATAAACCTCTAACAACGACCTAATCAGTATGTATTGATTCCATATCAATTAGAGAGCCTCCGAGAGAGAGAAAAACAAGTTCTTCTTCTTCCTCAAGAACAAGAACATTGATTTTCCATATAGCCTTCAAAGTAGAAAGAGTTTCTATTGGGTCTAGCAATCCGGTTCAAGAATCGTTCTTGAAATTCGTTCGCGTGTGGATAAACATAGAGGGCGTTGGCATCAACTCCTTCAAAGTTCGTGATCCAAGTTTTGCGGTCGTTCCTACGTTCGTGATTCGAAGAAGCGCGAAGAACAAAGATTGAAGATCTCAGAATTTTAAAGCTCCGTCACGGTTAGTGTTCCTAAATTCATCTCCATATTAATTTAATCATCGTGATCGGATCTAGGCTTTTGGGTTTATTCCGCTGTGCATGTTTGCTCAAAACCCAACAGTGGTATCAGAGCCCCGTTCATCATGATTATTTTAATAATAACATGTTAATGATATAATTGGATTATATGTTTTGGCATGCTATGTGAATTTGGATTCAAGATGTTTATGTGATCTGAGTTTTATGTTTATATATGAGATATATTGAAATCATAAAATCGCACCGTTTAAATACGTTATGTGGAATCTACGATTGCAATAATAATTTGATTATTATGTTCCTTTAGATTATCAAAATTAATTGGATTGATTTGTTGATAATCTTTGATTCATGAATAAATCGTTTATTCAAGGTTTTGATGAACATGATGATATGATCATTATGAACACCAAATCCTAAATGAATCGGGAAAGCAATCTTAGAATTAAAATTCGACAAGAAAATCTGTTCTGTTCGTGGTGCTCGGCCGAGCAGTCTATAAGACTCGGCCGAGCAGAGTCGTCAGAAGCAAAGGTTTTCTGGAACACAGAGGCGCTCGGCCGAGCACCTTGGAGGACTCGGCCGAGCAGGTTGATTTTGGACAAAATTTGTTTTTCAGATGGCTGGTTTTAGAAACCATGTTTCCTGAAATTAAATGGCTTGTTTAAAATCACTTTGGATTGAATTTGTTTGTCAGATGGCTGGTTTGAGAAACCGTGTTTCCTGAAAACAAACATCAAGGTCAAAGTAATGAATTGATGGGACAAAAGAATTTAGAATCGAGTTACTTTATGTAAGGGATTGTGGATGCCTATTGGCTTAGTTTCGACCTTACATAGTTGTTCCTTCTAGTTTCTAAATTTGGTACGGGATTGTGGATGCCTTCTGGCTTAGTTTCGACCGTACAATCGTGCTCTCAATAATATGTTAAAGAATTTATCCCCATAAATCAATCACATGAAATCTTAATTTAATTAATGAGATTAGTTAAATTATTAACCGTTGCTTTATGTGTTTATATTATGTGACTATAAACATTGACCATGCTATATGTCATGAACCTTCTTTAAAACTTAAGTTTTGTGCCAATCCATGATTAAAACACTTGCGAGTACGTGGATAGTTTTATGTGGGCTCTGCCAAAGCGAGGTGCATTAATTCTATTCATTTATGAGCAAGATGAGGAAAGAGTGATTCCTATACGTTTAAAATGGTTTGACTTAATTAGGCTATCAAAAGACAAAGTTTTGGGCCTAAGGCACAGATGAGATTAAAACATGATTAGACATATGATGTCTAAAAATCTCATAAAGGATCTAAGAGTCATATTTGATATGATTGACAAAGAGTTGTCTACCTAATTAATTTAATTTTGAGCAGTATCGCCAAAGCGGACTTGAAATTAAATTAAAGATGGATCTTAGCCCATTTAAATTATATGATGCATTGGATGTATTTGAAGGTTATATAATTTAGTGGGAGTATTTGTGAAATACTAATATTTAATATCTTTAATAAAGTTGGTACTTATATTTAATTATATGTTTGCATAATTATAGATAATGGCTCAAAATACAAACTTATCACTGCGATCTATCATTGAGAAGGAGAAACTTCAAGAAGATGGAGCTAACTATACGGATTGGATCCGTAGCCTTAGAATTGTTCTAAAGCATGAGGATAAGCTCTATATTTTTGATGAGCCCGTTCCTGAAGAAGAACCTGCTTCTAATGCACCCAAGGATGAGAGAAACGCCTACAAGAAACATGTGAATGATTCTCGTGAGGTGGGTTGTCTTATGCTTGCGGCCATGTGTTCAGAACTTCAGAAGATTCTTGAACACTTGGAAGCATTTGACCTTGCTGCTACATTGAAAGACATGTTCCAAGAACAAGCAAGGCAAGAGAGGTTCGACACCATAGCTGCCCTAGTCTCATGCAAGATGAGCGAAGGACAGTCTGTGAGCCCTCATGTTTTGAAAATGAAGGCTTACTTTGAGAAACTAGAGAGGCTTGGCCATCCAATTGAGATTGAGTTGGCTACCGACTTTATTCTTAATTCATTGCCCAAAAGCTATAATCAGTTCGTCATGAACTTTAATATGCAAGGGATGGATAAGACTATGTCTGAATTGCATGGGATGCTTAAGCAGGCAGAAAAGAAAATCGGTAAAGAAGCCGCTCCTGTGCTCATAGTGTCAAAGGAAGGAAAGAAAGGCAAAGGAAAGGGTAAGACAAAAGTTGTCAAACCCAAGATTAGCAAGGCAAATGTTGCCAATGCTACTGTGGCTAAACCTGCTTCCCAAAAGGATGCAATTTGTTTCCACTGCAATGAGATTGGTCATTGGAAACGCAATTGCAAGGTTTACAAGGAAGAGTTAAAGAAGAAGAAGAGCAGTGGGACTGCGTCTACTTCAGGTATCTATGTTATAGATATTTTTCTTTCTACTTCTAGCTCCTGGGTATTAGATACCGGATGTGGATCTCACATTTGTTTAAATGTGCAGGGACTAAGGAATAGAAGGCTACTCAAAGATGGTGAAGTGGACCTACGTGTGGGAAATGGAGCAAGAGTTGCTGCATTAGCCGTAGGAACATATGATGTCATTTTACTTAGCGGATTAATTCTTGTTTTGAACAATTGTTATTACGTTCCAGATTTGAGTAGGAATATTATTTCAGTTTCTTGTTTGGATAATGAAGGTTATAGTTTTCTTATTAAGAATAAGAAGTTTTCTATTTATTTAAATGATATGCTTTATTGTACTGCATGGTCATTTAATGGCCTTTATGTTCTTGATGTTGAAAGTGAAAATAATGATAATATCTATAATGTAAATAAGAAATCCAAACCTAATGATGTAAATCATACTTATTTGTGGCATTGCCGTCTTGGTCATATTAATGAGAAGCGTATCTCAAAACTCCATGGGGACGGACTTTTAGATTCACATGATTTAGAATCATATGAAACTTGTGAGTCTTGTTTACTTGAAAAGATAACTAAGACACCTTTTACTAAGAGTAGTGAAAGAGCTAGTGACTTATTGGGACTCATACATACTGATGTTTGTGGACCAATGAGCAGCAGTGCTAGGGGAGGATATCAATACTTCATAACTTTTACTGATGATTTTAGTAGATATGGTTATGTCTACTTAATGAAGCATAAAAGTGAATCTTTTGAGATATTTAGAATATTTCAAAATGAAGTACAAAATCAACTTGGCAAAACTATTAAAGCACTACGATCTGATCGTGGTGGAGAATATTTAAGCCAAGAATTTGACAATCATCTTAAAGAGTGTGGAATTGTTTCACAATTAACTCCACCTGGAACACCACAATGGAATGGTGTGTCTGAGCGGAGAAATAGGACCTTATTGGATATGGTCCGCTCCATGATGAGTCAAGTTGATCTTCCTTTATCCTTTTGGGGACATGCACTAGAAACTGCTGCTCTTACACTAAATAGAGTTCCAACTAAATCTGTTCCAAAGACTCCATATGAGATGTGGACTGGAAGAAAACCTAGTTTGTCTTTCATAAAGATTTGGGGTTGTGAGGCCTATGTTAAGAGAATGATCTCTGACAAACTTGCACCAAAATCTGATAAATGTAATTTTGTGGGTTACCCTAAGGAAACTAAGGGATATTATTTTTACAACCGCACGGACAACAAAGTGTTTGTTGCTCGAGATGGTACCTTTCTAGAGAAAGAGTTTCTCTCCAAAGGAATTAGTGGGAGTAAAATTAATCTCAAAGAGATTCGAGAACCCGAAAATTACATGGAACAAAATGTTGGATCTGAGCAAGCTTCACAAGGAGTTGTGGAACCGGTTCAGAGTACTCAAGTTCCTCGCAGAACTGGTAGGGTGCGATCCGAACCTGAGAGATATGGATTTCTCATGACGGATAGCAATGAAGTAGAAGTCATAGTTGATGACGAACCTACTTCCTACCAAGAAGCGATGTCCGCTCCTGATTCAGATAAATGGCTTGGAGCCATGGAATCTGAAATTAAGTCCATGTATGACAATCAAGTTTGGAACTTGATTGATGCGCCCGAAGGTGTAAAAACCATAGGATGCAAGTGGGTTTTCAAAAAGAAAACTGACATGGATGGAAAGGTGCATACTCATAAAGCTAGACTTGTAGCGAAAGGCTATAGGCAGATTCATGGAATCGACTATGATGAAACCTTTTCACCCGTAGCAATGATCAAGTCTATAAGAATTTTACTTGCCATAGCCGCATATTTTGACTATGAGATATGGCAAATGGATGTCAAAACAGCGTTCCTTAACGGGAACTTACTTGAGGATGTTTATATGACACAACCTGAAGGTTTTGTAATTCCAGGAAATTCTAATAAAGTATGCAAACTGCAACGATCCATTTATGGATTGAAGCAAGCCTCTAGGAGTTGGAATCTTCGGTTTGATGAATCGGTCAAAGAGTTTGGCTTCATCAAGAACGAAGATGAACCTTGTGTATACAAGAAGATTAGTGGGAGCGTAGTATTATTTCTAGTACTATATGTTGATGACATATTGCTCATTGGAAACGACATTCCTGCACTACAGTCTGTAAAGACTTGGTTAGGAAAGTGTTTCTCAATGAAAGATATGGGAGAAGCCGCTTATATCCTTGGCATTAGGATCTATCGTGATAGATCTAAGAAACTGATTGGTTTAAGTCAAGATACATATATTGACAAAGTTCTCAAGAGATTCCGCATGGAAAACTCTAAAAGAGGAAATTTGCCAGTAGGTCATGGCATATCTCTAAGCAAGAATCAGTGTCCTAAGACGACTGATGAGCGTGAGAGAATGATTGGGATTCCATATGCTTCTGCTATTGGATCCATCATGTATGCCATGATATGTACTAGACCTGATGTCTCGTATGCTTTGAGCATGACGAGCAGATACCAATCTGATCCCGGTGAAAGTCACTGGATTGCAGTCAAGATGATTCTTAAGTACTTACGAAGGACTAAAGATTCGTTCTTGGTGTATGGAGGTATGGAAGATGATCTTGTCGTAAGTGGTTACACAGATGCAAGCTTCCAAACTGACAAGGATGATTCTAGATCGCAATCTGGTTTTGTATTTATGCTTAATGGAGGTGCTGTTAGTTGGAAGAGTTCTAAGCAAAGTACCGTCGCTGATTCTACAACTGAAGCTGAGTATATTGCTGCATCCGATGCTGCTAAAGAAGCTGTTTGGATTAAGAAGTTCATTACTGAACTAGAGGTGGTTCCTAGCATTGCTAATCCAATAGACCTTTATTGTGATAATAATGGTGCTATTGCTCAAGTAAGGGAACCAAGATCACATCAGAAATCCAAACACATACTTAGGCGTTACCATATCATTCGAGAAATCATTGGTAGAGGTGACATAAATATATGCAGAGTACCAACTGACGATAACATTGCCGACCCATTGACAAAGGGTCTTCCGCAAGCAAAGCATGATGGTCATGTGAGGTCTATGGGTATTCGATACATTAATTAGGCCTAGTGCAAGTGGGAGATTGTTGGTGTTGTATGCTCTAGGCACGTTATGAGAACGACTAATGTTATCTGTTTATTATGTTTTAATAAAGATATTGAATGTTTGATTATTATATCCTTTGCATGTTTATTATAATAATCCCCGTCCCTGATAATTATGATTAATTGTTAGTATAAGTTTAATGGATAATCATATGATGATTATGGTGTATGGGATACAATTAAACTTATGGGTATTTGTTGGAGACCAAATACTGGACTGACCCATATGAGATTTATGTCATGGTCACAATGTCATAATTAAGTCTCATATAGTTATATTACTGGAATCTTTAGACCTGAGATTATCACAGTCTTCCACTCGATGAACATTACGTTTGACATATTCAAACGTTACCCCTAATCGGGTAGCTATAAAGAATGTGATTGGCGTAATCGGATTCATGTAGGGAAAGGTAATTAATCTAGAAGGGATTTGTTCCTCGTCAAGAGAGATGTCAAGCTTTGGCCACTCGATGAATGGTATTGATGAAATGCATGGCCGTGCTCAAATATGATTTGTACTATCAATACATTCGGGATCGAGAAAGCATTGAACATTGTAAGTTGACCATTGACCATGGCTTACGTTCAATAGACATCGTGAAACAAAGAGATTGTAATATGTTCTATAAAGGATTCACGAACTTATACAAGTTATATTAATTGGGTAGTCATGATGGCTTGCTAGAGTCCGCTCATGATTTATGAGCACAAATGTGTTTGGGCTCATTGCCAACTTAATATAATCCTATGGGGTCACACACAAAAGGACGAATTATTTAAAAGGCTAAAATCGGAATTCTGGTGGTGCTCGGCCGAGCACCTCATATGACTCGGCCGAGCATGGGAAATCAGAAGGTAAGATTTTCTGGAGCAAAGGTGCTCGGCCGAGCACCTTAAAGGACTCGGCCGAGCAGGCCCTGTTCGGGCCCAAAAACTGATTTCGTGTTGTGACGGGTTTTAACCTATTTCTCCTAAACGGTTTAGGACTAATAAGTATATAAACCTCTAACAACGACCTAATCAGTATGTATTGATTCCATATCAATTAGAGAGCCTCCGAGAGAGAGAAAAACAAGTTCTTCTTCTTCCTCAAGAACAAGAACATTGATTTTCCATATAGCCTTCAAAGTAGAAAGAGTTTCTATTGGGTCTAGCAATCCGGTTCAAGAATCGTTTTTGAAATTCGTTCGCGTGTGGATAAACATAGAGGGCGTTGGCATCAACTCCTTCAAAGTTCGTGATCCAAGTTTTGCGGTCGTTCCTACGTTCGTGATTCGAAGAAGCGCGAAGAACAAAGATTGAAGATCTCAGAATTTTAAAGCTCCGTCACGGTTAGTGTTCCTAAATTCATCTCCATATTAATTTAATCATCGTGATCGGATCTAGGCTTTTGGGTTTATTCCGCTGTGCATGTTTGCTCAAAACCCAACAGTTATAGACTCATTGACTGCGCTGGATATTACGTTTGATGATGAGGTTCATGCGTGCTTGTTGCTAGCGTCTTTACCAGGAAGTTGGAGCGGTACGGTGACAGCGATCAATGCTTCAGCGGGTAAGAACAAGTTGAAGTATGATGATGTTAAGGATTTCTTGTTGGGCGAGGAAAATCGTTTGAAGAAGTTGGGGACATCGTCTACTTCGGGATCGGCCTTAGCTACTACTAGCAGGGGAAGGCCGGGTACTAGCAATAAGGGGAGAACTGAATCAAGGGAAAACGTAGTGGGTGGTAAGGGCAAGGCCGTGGAGATCAGAGATAAACCAAGGGTTGCGAAAGGATCGGTGCAGTGTTATCATTGCAAGGAGTTAGGACACTACAAAAAGGATTGTCCCAATCGTGGGGGCAATTCGGTGAATGTGACAGTCGAAGGTGATGATGTACTGGTTCTAAGTGTTAGTAGTGCACTAGAATCATGGGTGCTAGATTCGGGGGCATCATTCCACTCTTGCGGGCATGCAGAAGAGATGGAGAATTATACTTCCGGTGATTTCGGTAAGGTCTATCTGGCGGATGGCGAGCCTTTGGAAATCAAGGGGAAGGGGGATGTCAGAATAGGAGCATCGGACGGGAAGGTCCTACATCTGAACGGGGTCAGGCACATTCCGGGTTTGAAAAAGAACCTATTATCAGTTGGGCAGTTGGACGAAGAAGGTTACAAGGTAACATTCGGCTGCAGGAACTGGGTTATTACCAAGGAGGATCGTGAGATCGCTCGGGGTGATAAGGAGGGGACACTGTATTTGGCGAATAACACCAAGGATAGTATCGCGGTGGCGTCAGCCAAGGGTGATACCGATTTGTGGCACTGTCGATTGGGTCACATGAGTGAGAAGGGGATGAAGATACTTTGTTCAAAGGGACTACTACCGGGTTTGAAGACAGTCGACGTGGGGATCTGCGAAGATTGTGTGTTTGGCAAACAGGCGAGAAGTAATTTCTCGAGGACAGGTAGGGCTTTGAGGGAAGCAAAGTTAGAACTGGTTCACACGGATTTGTGGGGACTATCTCCGGTAACTTCTCTGGGTGGTGCGTCATATTACATGACCTTCATTGATGATTCAACAAGGAAGGTCTGGGTTTATTTCTTGAAACATAAAGATGGGGCATTCGAGGTGTTTAAGAAATGGAGGGCCTTGGTGGAGAATCAGACGGGACTTAAGCTTAAGTGCTTAAGGTCATATAACGGAGGGGAGTATGAGCTCGGGGAGTTCAAGGAATATTTTGCAGCGAATGGCATTCGCATGGAGAAGACTCCAAAGGGCACACCACAACACAACGGGGTTGCAGAGAGGATGAACAGGACATTGAACGAGCGGGCTAGAAGTATGAGGTTGAAGTGTGGACTTCCGAAGACGTTTTGGGCATATGCAGTTGACACGGCGGCTTTCTTGATCAATAGGGGACCATCGGTACCATTGGGGAATGGAATTCCAGAGGAAGCATGGAGTGGCAAGCAGTTAAATCTGTCCTTTCTTCGCATATTTGGCTGCGTTTCATATGTTCATATTGATTCTGCTGATAGAACTAAGTTAGATGCAAAATCTGTAAAATGTACGTTTATTGGGTATGGTGGGGATGACTTCGGGTATAAGTTTTGGGATGACCAAAACCATAAAATTATTCGTAGTCGAGATGTGGGATTCAATGAACAGGTATTGTACAAGGACAGAAAGGGGGCATCTGATGATATTAGTTCAGAACCGGAGGTTGTAGAGGTGGATATTCCAGACTCGGGTGGGAGCAGGACGGTTCATGATGACCAAGGTCAGGGGGTCACTGAAGATGAACCACATACTCCGGAACCGGATATTCCGCTGCGTAGATCCAGCAGGTTGCGTGGATCACCTGACAGGTATACTCCTTCAAATTACTATTTGTTGCTGACAGATAGTGGTGAACCGGAATGTTATGCGGAGGCTGTTCGTAGTGCATTTTGTGATAAGTGGAAAGCTGCGATGGATGATGAGATGGACTCATTGAAAGCCAACAAAACTTGGGAGTTGATTAAACTGCCTAAGGGGAAGAAGGCATTGCATAACAAGTGGGTTTACCGGATTAAGGAGGAGGCAAACGGCAGTAAACGTTACAAGGCAAGGTTGGTTGTAAAGGGCTTTCAGCAAAAGTACGGTATTGACTACACCGAGGTATTCACTCCTGTTGTGAAGATGACCACTATCAGAATGGTTCTGGGGCTAGTAGTGGCGAATAACTTATTGCTGGAACAAATGGATGTAAAGACGGCCTTTCTTCATGGTGATTTGGAGGAAGAAATTTACATGAGACAACCAGAGGGATATTTGTCTAAGGGTAACGAGGAACTGGTTTGCAGGTTGACTAAGAGCTTGTATAGCCTTAAACAAGCTCCTAGGCAGTGGTACAGGAAGTTTGATGGATTCATGCATGACATTAACTTTGTCAGATGTGAGGCGGATCACTGTTGCTACTTCAAGAACACGGACAATGGCTATATAATCTTGCTGTTATATGTGGATGACATGCTAATAGCGGGCTCTAGCAGTAGAGAGGTAAACAGATTGAAGGCTCAGTTGTCAGAACGGTTCGAGATGAAGGATTTGGGGGAGGCCAGAAAAATCTTGGGCATGCGGATTGACCGGAATAGGGAGTTGGGTAAGTTGGTTCTTTCACAAGCAGAATACGTTGAGAAAGTCTTGACAAGGTTTTGCATGGAAGAGGCGAAGCCAACAGGGACACCATTGGGTATGCACTTCAAGCTATCCGAAAAGGACTCACCTAAGGGCAAGGAAGAGCGTGACAAGATGGAGAGGACTCCATATGCTTCGGCAGTGGGGAGTCTAATGTATGCAATGGTGTGTACAAGGCCGGATATTGCACATGCGGTGGGAGTAGTCAGCCGGTACATGGGCAATCCTGGGAAGCAACATTGGGAAGCGGTTAAATGGATCCTGCGCTACTTAAAGGGTACTGCTGGTAAGGCTCTATGTTTCTCAAGCAAGGAGGTCGTGTTAGCGGGTTATGTGGATGCGGATTTGGCATCAAGTGATCTTGATAAGAGGAGGAGTACCACGGGTTATGTTTTCACATTGGGTGGTACGGCTATCTCCTGGGCTTCTAAATTGCAGAAGATCGTGGCTCAGTCGACTGCGGAAGCAGAATATGTGGCAGTGACAGAGGCAAGCAAAGAGATGGTATGGTTGCAGAACTTCTTGGGTGAACTTGGGAAGACGCGAAGTGGTAATGCTCTCTACAGTGACAGTCAGAGTGCAATACATTTGGCTAGGAATCCGGCGTTTCATTCTAGGACGAAGCACATTGAGCTGAGGTTTCACTACATCAGGCATCTCTTGGAGAGGAAGATCTTAAGGCTGGAGAAGATTTTGGGATCGGAGAACCCGGCTGACATGTTGACCAAGGTGGTAAACCTTGAAAAGGTGAAGCTATGCATACCTTCAATTGGGCTTGGAGAATAAGAGAGGAGGAAGGCACTACCATGATCGAGGTGAGCACTAGGAAGACACCAAGGATGAGTTGAAGACGGATAAGGGGTTTGTATATGCGGTTGATCTCTAGGTGGGAGATTGTTGGAGTAGAGATCCCTCAAAGGAACAAGGAGAAGAAAATCTGGAGCAGTGTTCCAGGCGGGCGCCTGGTATTGACCAGGCGGGCGCCCGGTTTGGACAGAAGGTCCGGTTCCTGGAATTGGTATGTAAGCGGGCGCCTGGTCCCCTTCAAGCGGGCGCCTGGAATGCCGAGAAAGTGCAGATTTTCAGGATTTCTCTTATGTTTAGGTTTAGGTCTTACTCTTGGTTTGCTATATAAACAATGTTCCGCCCCCATACTCATTGTAACTCAGATTTAACATATTAAAGTGCAAGATCCTGGCTTGGTAGTGCCCCCAGACGTAGTCAAACATATTGACGAACTGGGTAAACAATTTCTGTGTCTTTTCTTGCTTTGATTTCTTGTGCTTTGTTTGTGTGCTCTTATTGTTCTTGTGGGTTTGCTTGGGTAGTGGAGGGCCATATCCACAACAATATATAGCATGTATGAACATTACTATAATTAAAAATGGGAGTAGTAACTTACCTACGATAAAATACGATCGATTGAATTCGCATTTGTTCGGGTAGGATTAGTCACGTAGTCGAGCTTTACTATTTTGCCGCGTCCGTTGATCGAAATCATGGTTGAAATGATTTTTATAGTAATTTTTCTAGAAACGAAACCCTTGTTCGTTCTTCTTCTGCCTTGCCTAAGCGTCTACTGTAGTCGAGAGAATGAATACTTGCTAAACAACAACAACCGGGGCAATGATTCTAAAACAAGGAACCAAGCCAAACACATCAAAAGATGCACATAAAAGATCACTCACAAAGAGTCTACAACAACATGATTCAAGGTCACAATACATTCTTGCACACACTTGAACACCCTTCTCATTAACCATGATAATATCCCATGTAACACTTATTCATATTCTCTAACACATTTGTTCACAAAGGAACCAATTTCAAACACTAGGGTGTTCTACAACAACACTCTAGGTACTCTAGGATATCACCTAAGACCTAGACCAAGATTTAACTCTAATTCACTTGGATTTAAACAACTCAAACTTTTTAGCAGCCCTGGGCGGTCGCCCACACCAGACTGTGCGGCCGCCCAAAACACTCTGTCTCAAGACAAAAATCTTCCAGATAAGTGTGAGGCCGCACGCTCTATTTGGGCGGCCGCCCAACACACCCGCCAGGCCAAAACTTGAACAAACTATACTCCTTTCGTTCCACCGTTCCACAAGTATAAATATAATTTTTCTAATATACTAATATACTCATTTAAGGATACTTTTATTCATTTCCCCATCCCAAGAATAATAGTATAATTTTTATAATATACTTATTTAACATCTAACTCAAGTTAATATTTTACCGTCCTACAAGTAGGAGTATACTTTCAAACACTTATACTAATATTCTCAGGATATAAACATACTCCATATACATCCTTGCATACAAACCAAGTCACTTACCCAGTATAATTATACTCCCTTTGTCCCAAATAAACAAGTATCACAAAAATAACAAGTACAAGTATCAAGTATAACATATATGACAATTTTAACATTTAAAGGGGAATTAGTAACTTACCTATTTCCGAAAAAAGTATCGCAGAAATATGTTTTGTTCGGGTAGAAATGACCTACTCAACGCCCTGATCATTTTTATATAATTAGTTTTTAAAACTGGTAAGTAAATAAAAAGAATTAAATCGAAATGGGTTGAACTTATTTTTTTTTCTTCTACCTAGGAAAGAACGAGAAGAAGTTGCTGAGAAAAATATGCTATACAGAGAGAGAGAATAAGGATAGCCTTTAAAGAGATATTTACCCCAAGAATTTATTTTGGTCACTCTAGTTCCAAGTTGAGCAATTAAGCCCCTGAACTTTAAAGTTACACTTTGGACCCTAAAGTTTCAACTAACTCATTTATTCCTTTTAACAAAATTTCTACTAACACTTTAACTAACTCATATGCTCAAATAATATATGCAAGTCATAAAAATATTTTCTAACACATAAAATGCACATAAAAGTTCCATTTTAAGTTAAGAAAATTAGGGTGGTTTTGGGGTCGTTACAATCACTCCCCCTTAAAGAAAATTCGTCCCGAATTTTAGGATAACTTACCAAACGAATCAAACAACTAAGGATACTTTCTTGCTATTTCATCCCGAAGCTCCCAAGTTGATTCTTCCACATTATGGTTCCTCCACACAACTCTAACAAGAGGAATACTTTTAGTTCTCAATTCTCGAATTCTAGAATCAATCACATGAACTGGATGCTCCTCATAGAACATACTTGGTTCAATATCCTCGGGAACCTCAGATAACACATGAGATGGATCATACACATACTTTCGAAGCATCGAAACATGGAACACATTATGAATCTTGTCAAAAGAAGGAATACAAGCCCGATCTCTAACTCTTCCCCATATCTCAAAAGAATTGATATATTAAGCAAACTCCACGAGAAGTAAAGGTATATCCCACGAATTCTAAGAATCAACTGAACAAGTTCTCAACATGTCCTCAAGAATCTGAATTGTTCTTTCTGACTGGCCATCTGTCTGAGGATGAAAACCTGTACTAAATCCCAATTCTGAATTCAAAGCCTTCTGAATTGCTTACTAAAATCAAGATGTAAATAAGGAACGCATATCTAATACCATGCTCGTAGGCATCCCATAAAATCGAACTATCTTCTGAACAAATAAGTAACAACTGAAATTAACATTTATACCCTCAAAATAGATAAGGTAAGGAAACTTGGTAACCAATCCGCTATCAATCAACATCATTGGTCTCATCTATTCAATGTATCTCCTTCAATAAAACCTTTCGCAATAGATTCATATCCACTCAAAAATCTCAAAGGCTTGTCACAAACCAACTGATTACTGATATTTTACTTCCAGATTTGCAGCTCAAGGACTTAATTGAATGCTTAGAATTTCGCGTGTCAAACAAATCAAATGTAACTCTTCAAATTATCTCAATACTCTACATTTACTTGGATTCATAATTAAATTGGTCTTGTGTATCTCTTCAAGTACCTGTAGTTGAATTCCGTTATACATGTTGGTTCCACTAAGTATCGACTACATACTCTGCTACAAAAGTTAAAGTTCCATCACTAGCAACGAACAAAATCGTGTTGTCTATCATCATTCATTCCACTAGAAATTTTCTATAGTTGAAATCATTTAATAGAGTAGAAACTCAAAGCTTCCACAATCACAAAATCACACCATGTCTCAACTCACAAAAACTCCAAAATGTTAATTCCTCTAACATTCTCCATTTATTTTTATCAAACATGAACTATAAGTCAATGTATCCTCTAACACATTACCTTTCCCGGATGATATAACATGGTACTCTACCTACATTATCTCATGTGTAACTCTCTTTGAAAAAACCAATACTTTAACTCTCATGGTTGGTAAACACTTCAATATGGCTCTATAAAGGTTATTCACTAATGCCATGGATGTATAATCACAATAAATCTCAAGTTATAGGTAGGATAATTTTGTTCATAAGGAATCAATCTTCTCAAAGCACACATTGTTACCATACAATTCTGAAGCGATGAACATCTCAATCACTCTTTAAAGCATCACCCTGAATAATAAATTTATCAGATCCACTATAATGGTAAAACTCGACATATCCACTAGAAAATAGTAACACTGATCATATCCTCTAGATAACTGTAATACTAGTCAAATCCATTAAGCAATATCAATACTGAAGTTGTCATTAACTCTTGTTTCAACAATTAAAAACTCGTTTCACTCTTATCAATCCATCGAGAAAGTGTATCTTCCTGTGTCATATAGTTAACGGTGTAGCTACCTTAGAAATCCATCAATGAATCTCTAACCATATGCCAATCTCAACAAGCTACATACCTCTGTTACTGAAGTGGAATCTTTTCCAAGGGGGGTTTTGATTTGATTTGATTTTATTAACTAAAGACTGAAATTAAATACTACATTAACAAAGCAATGATCACTAGCAACGATGTCACAGATTAAAAAGATTCACGGGTTGGATTTCACACTATCATCATTCTATGTTATTTTGAAATAAAATTACTGATTACATTTCAGGGTTCGTTCACTTCTTGTAAAGATTGGGACGGTGAGGCGGCCGGATTGCAATCTTTTTCTCTCTATCTAATCACACTTCGCAAATCAAGTCCATATAATTGTTTAAAGAGTTATTACGTTCTAAAGAACAAATAAACCTACACCCACTTGATTTCTATCACGACATCAAATAGATATATTACTCAAAGCATTGGTCTACGCTTTAATCCCCAAATCAATGACGGAGTTAAAACCCTGAATTGTTAAAAAGGCCAATAATGACTAGTTCAATTATTGAAACCCTAGAAACTTGATTAAAATACTTTGAACAACTAGAATGAAATCAATACAAATAAAAACGTTTATAACATAGAACTAGATAGTGTTTTACATCCAACCCATGAATTAAGAACTTAGCTACTCATATTCAACATAATAAATACAAGTAATAAAATTAAAAACATAAAACCTGGATCTTGAATGATGAAAAGAAAATACCTGGTCTTCTTTTTTACGCTCCAAAAAACCCAGAGAAAAATAAAGCATAAAAAAAAAACTTAATGGCTGCTGCCGTGTTTCTTTTTATACTAGGGTACAATATCTCAAAATATGGAAAGGAAATACAATCCTAAACAAAGGAGGAAGTCTTCAAAAAGCTGATTCGGAGAAGGTGGCGCGCGCACCAGGTAATAGAGGGTGTGCGCACCCTATTTTATGGCCCGGAGTCAAAACCTTCTGATTCAAGAGGGCGTGCGCACTGAATAAAAGGGAGCGTGCACACCCTTACTGTCATCACAAATCATCCCTTCTGATCATAGAAGGCGTGCGCACCCTCTAATAGGGGGCGTGCGCACCCTAAGATTTTCTTCAAAGATCTTTTTCTTACTACTAATTCCTGTATGGTCCTCAGTCCCAAGTTTCTCTGAAATTCCCCCACAGGTCCTTCCTTTAACTTTAAGGCCACATTTCCTCCTTTTTCAACAATTTTCACTGTACTTCAAAGACACTCAAAACAGCCATTAAAACACAAAAATACCCGAAGATTAGCTCCAAGATAAGCACGATTGTATTCAACATTGATGTGTAAAAACACATCCATCATGCTAACTTAATCTTCTCCTTAATCCCCTGTTCATTGTGCTTCTTTAGTGTAAATTGTTGGACATATGAGTAAGCAATCTCTCTCTAGTCCCCCCTTCTCTCTCTCTCTCTCTCTTTTTGGGTTATTCGTTTCTCGTTTTGGTTTGAACCTAATACCAAGCCACAAATTTTGGGTTGAAATGAGCTTTTAACTTACAAGTTATGACTTAGTGAATTTTACTTTACTACAAATTTACATCTAATATTTCTATTGGAATTTGCAGAATATAAGGATTGCGCTAAAGAATTTCGAAAGTAACATCATATTATCAAATGGAGTATAAGACCTAGTGTGGAGGGTAAGGAAAACAAAAGGCTTTAATCATTCTTATATTCATTCGAGTTATATATACATATGAAATTCCTATACTGACTGAATTGTTAATGGAATGGCAACATTCTTAAAAACATATCAGATGCTCTCGTATCTTTTCAAGCTACAAGAGGTAAAAAGTTTATTTCAATTTTTGTACATCGTTGATTGCATTACATAGTTTAGTAATTCAGTATTTGAGTTTGATTTTTGGCTTGTAAAGGACAATATGAAGCTAATTCTTGGATTTACATATTACTAATGCAAGTATTGATCCTGGTTAGTTGGTCGCGATGCGAGAGGGTTATTGTATATTTGGTCTGTTTATATGATATCTTGGCGTATTCACTTGTTGTCATTCATTCCTCGCGTTCTTCCTGTTAAGTGGTTTATGTTGAAGGATGGCATTGGTTGCTTTGGAGCATTACTAAGTGACCATCTTTGATTGAGTTTGCTTTTTTTTTTTTTTTTTTTAATACTGGTACCCTAGGTTGCTTTGTTTCAAGCACATCCTGGTAAATAAGCATAAGGATTATATCTTGCAATTCTAGAAGGGAGCAAAGAGAGCACAAAGTTGGAAGTTTATGACTTCAAAAGTGGTGGAGAGGCAGCAGCACTGTTAATTTACAAAAATGGTGAGGTATGATTTACACAACAATGTCGTTTTCATGAACAATCACAAGTTTTTATAATTACGCCTGTTATATGTTTAAAAGTATGTTCTCCTAGTGTCGTTCATAAATGACACATTGGTATCAATGCGAACAAATCACACAAGCCGCTACTAAGTACAGGCTTAGATGTAATTAGTGCAACTAGGTTGGATGTCAAATGGAACATTAATGGAGGTTTAGAAAAGTTAGATGCAATTGGTGCAACTAGGTAAACTGTATGGTGAATTATGAGGTTTCTTAGTTTTTGTGGTTTGGAAAGGTTGGTATGTAAAAGACATTGTTAGGATAATGGAAATGAAAAATACTATGTAAATACTTTAAAATGGAAATAGAAAATACTGAGGGTCTTGCAAACATGAATTTGAGACTCAACCACACAATTTTAGCACTCTTATGTGGCATTTTTTTTTTTTTTTTTTAAATTTTTGTCATTCTTCATTATTGAAATTAACACAGGTATAAGAAGCTAGTGCAAAGAATAAAAGCAGCTGCAAAATAAGTGGTCATATTTCGTTAAGACATGGAAAACAACGAAGAATTTTAAAACAAAAGAAATTACAATTAAGGAGGAATTAATAAGTTTAGTAAAAATAATGATATGTTCCTTCACATATAATTGTACAAACTCTAGAGGACAATGAGTGGTGATATTGCAACTAATTTCCTTTATTGTTTTGTGGGAACTTGCATAGCTTGGTTTTAATTGTTGCTCTTTTATTTGCAATTTTGATTGTCCAAATTGACAGGATAATATATACACATACCATGCATGTACTTATTTGTTATGTATTCTTATTTCAATTTTTTGTTCTGTTAGGTTCATTTTTTCTCCCTTTGTGTATACAAGTGCAGGTGAATCTTAGCTCGTGTTTTTAAGGATGTCCAATGCTTTGACCATTTTCTGAACCCAAATATGGTACGTCTTTTATGCTATCAGGTGACTAGCGTGAATGTTATTTCTCATTGTGAGCACCTTCATGAAATTATAATGACTTATTTTGTCTATTTTTCTATTTTGCAGATTGTCATGATTACTATTTATTTTTTTTGCTAGAACTACGATGTAATTACCTTTGGAAAGAACATTTATGCAGTTGCACATTGGGATATTAAAAATATGTTTTTGTTTTTATTTTCTTGAAGTGAGATATTGAAGACATGTTCTTTTTTTTCCCACCGTGTTAGTTGTGGATGTACTGACAAATCTTATGGTAATTAATTATAGAGTTTATATTTTGATAATGTGTAGTATTTTGCCAAATATATTGTTTTCTTAAATATATTGTTTACATAAATATATAAATATATTGTTTCAATAATGGAACATCAAATAAATCAAATTTGCAACTGCGCAACGACTGTATTTCGTAGTAGAAAAACTGGCTATGCTTTGGAAATATATCATAGAAAAATAGAGATATTTGGCGACGAAAATATTTCGTAGTAGAAGAACAAGTTAATAGCTATGAAATAAATCGTAGTTAAATATGAACTTATATACTATCAATATATTTTTGTAGTGCAAGACAACCTAAGTTGCGACGACATAATTTGGTTGTTGAAGGAACCCATTTGGCTACAAAATATTTTTCGTTGGAGAGAACCATTTGTGATAATTTATATTTTTATCGTAAAATATATTTTTCGACAAAATTTGTTTTTCGTAGAGACGCACACACCTACTGCTATGAAATAATTTCCGTCGCCCATAGTCTTTAGCGATGTTGCATAAGCGACAAAGTCGCGTCAAAAAACAGTTTCGTCGCGGAAAAGTTTTAGCTACGAAATCATAACTTTTTGCTACAAAATGTTTCGTAGCAAAATCTCATTTTTCTTGTAGTGTTAGATATATTTTGTCGAAGTGGATCGCTAAAACCACCAAGAAGGCTAAGACCACGAGGGAGCTACTTGATTATCTTACTGAGAGATTTGAAACACCATCTGCAGTCAACAAGGTTGATTTGATTCGTAAGATGAGGAATCTCAAGATGCAAGAGGGAGGATGTAACGACCTGAAAACCCGTCTCTATTTTCTTGGTAGTAAATAATTATTTATTTATTTGATTATTTGTTTATTTATTTAGTGTGCATTTTGTGTCTCATAATTTTTTTTTATGTCTAGCATTTTAATTGGTCAATTGTGCTAGTGTGAAATTAGGGGATTTTTAGTTGAAAGTGGGGTATATGGGTTTATGTGTTCAAGTTGGGTCTAGAGGGGGCCTAGGTGGAACTCTTTTTAATTCATCATCCTCCTCCCTCACCTTTTTCACTCTTTTCACCTCACCAAAACACACACACACACACACACACAGTCTTTTCTCTCTCTCTCTCCTCCATGGAAGGTAAGAAAGCTCCCTCATTCTCTCCTTCTTTTGATCATCTTCTTATTGCTCATTTTATGAAAAATGCTTAGATCGTCGATAGGATCGTATAGAGCTAAGAAAATTCAAATTCCGTCATCTTTCATAAATTCCAAGTAAGTTGCTTTTCCCCCTTTTATGCTAAAAATGTTCATCCTTAACTCATTTGATGCTCTAGTTGATATATATTGCTTCTTTGATTGATTTGGAATTGATTTACATTTTATTCATATTTTGTGAGAAATTTATGTTTGAATCATATTTTGATTTGGGTTGTCTAGATGATGTTATATGGGTCCTTTTAGGCTTATAAGTAATTCTAGCACCTTTGGATACTTGTTAGAAGTATTGATTTTGAGTTGTGTTGAAATGGGTAAGTTTTGGGGAAGAACCCAGGTCTTGGTTGCCGATTTCCGGCAGAGTAGGGCTGGTGGGCGACCGCCCATATTCAGGTTGGGCGACCGCCCATAAGGTCAGTCCAGGTGGTGTTAAATAATGGTCTTGGGCGACCGCCCATGATCGGTTCGGGCGACCGCCCATAGAGGGTTTGGGGCGACCGCCCAGGCAATCAGTTAGGTTCGAATTTGGAGAAGGGTCTTGGGCGACCGCCCATGGCTGTTTTGGGCGACCGCCCGAAATGGCTTGTATTGAATGTCCTTATTTTTTAGTTGTTTTAAGAGTCAAGCTTGGTCTAGGCTCGAAGTACTACCCTAATTGAGTTAAATGGTCGTCGTGGAACACTTTAGTGTTTGGAATTAGTTCCTTTGTGAATAATGGTGTTATGGAATTTGATCAAGTATTGTTTGGGAATGTTTGGGTATCGTATGATATGTTCGTGATTGTTCCAATCGATTTGATTTTGGATAAGACTTGGTCTAGGTTTTAGGCGATATCCTATAGTACTTAGAGGGTTGTTATTGAACACTAAAGTGTAGGGTTTGGTCCGGTTGTGATCATGTACTAATAGGTGTAACCTTTTGGATTCGTTTGGGGTGTTTAGAATTGGTTCGTTATGAGCGAATGTATAGCGTGAAATGGCGATTGGGTACCTGCGGGATTAACCTTAAGGTGTAGTCATTCGGACTTCCTAATTGGAATTCTAGGTGTAGAAAAATAGGGAGTTAATAGTCTTAGTACATATTCATGAGTAAACGTTTAGGGAATTTTGGTAATAGTCATTGTAATATTTGTGAGCGACCGTTTGGATTGTGCTCTTTGTGAGTAACTTGTGAGTATCATCTTTAGGATGTGTTTGGTATGTGCTTTATCTTGGAGTCATCATGTTTTAATGGTCAATGTTGTTGGGCTCTCTATGAGCAATCTCGTTTATCGTTGTTGGACTCTTTTATGGGAAACTTCTTGTGTTCATTGTTGTTGAACTCTTCATGAGTAATCGTTTGCATCTTTATGGTGATTAATTGGTATGGTTCCCTACTTTGGAATCATTAATTGTTTACCGAGCTAGTGTTATTTCTTAGCGTTTATTTGAAATCCCAGCTGGCATTTGTGGTTGTGTCGGGCGATGGGGAAGATTAAAATGGCAACGAGCCGAGTCCATTATAATGTGATCCATTGTTTTGCCCTTATTTTCGTCTTCCAGATTGGCCTTGGTTGGGATGAGCTAGCTTCCTTCGGAAGTAGTCTAGCTAACTTTTTGGGTTTTGACTTTGTGTCATCTCCCCTGTCCTTTGTGACATGTTACATTGTTATGGTTCCGGTACTGGGGTTGTCATCTTCAGCTGTTTATGCTACTATGAAGATGGTTTGATGGGTTGATTGATTGATTGGTCGGTTCTGACCGGGTTCTCTTCAGCTGTTATGCTGCTATTGTTGATTGGTTCATCGGTTGAAGCTGCGCAGGGATTGTTCTACCAGTTTGGTGAAACCTTGGCTCGGTATCCTTTGTAACGTGTTTATTTCAGATTTATGTGATGCATGATGAGCTGTTCGTTATTTCCAACCGCTATGGGACGGTTGGCGATAGGGAGCCTCTCCTTTGTTGTTATGTGATTGTACATTATGAAAGCTTATTGTTTTATTACTGTTCATGACAGCATGACACTTAGATGCATTTAGTAGCTTACTGAGATTTTATCTCACCCCGTTTCTTTTTATCTTTGTTGTTTTCCTTAACCCCCCCTCAGGAAAGCAAATGGTAGCGTTGTGAGGTCCGTTGTAGCGGGAATCTTCTGAGCAGGTTGACCTCTTTTGGGGCAGTTGTTCTTCGGAGCCTTTATGTATTTTGTTGTGAGATCGAGGTAGTATAGTGTTGTGTAAATACTGTTATTCGTTGAGTTTTTATATTATTAGTTGTTCTTGCTTCCGCACTTGTAGATTGTCTCCGAGTTGAAATCTCGTGAGGTGTTGTTTAATGGTATTGGTTTATAGTTGAATTCACGCGCCCGGTTTGGTATTTTGCATTTTGGAGATGTACATTATGTAAACTTTATGTTTATGGATTTTAGAATTTTTCCGGGGCGTGACAGTTGGTATCAGAGCAATGGTATTAGATCTTAAAGGAGAATAAGAACTCTGATATTGAATAGGTTTCAATACTTGGGTGTTATAACTTTGAGCGGTTTAGGAAACTAAGTTTTCTTGAAAGATGAGGTTATGGTAGAAGTTGGTTGAGTTATGAGTCGTGATATTGACGTCGAGTGTTTCTTCTCTTGTGGTATATCAAGTATAGGATTGGTGTCAATAGTGTTGGTTCCATTGGGGTTAGTTGGTTTGGGAATCGAGAGTGCGAGTTTTGAAGGCTTGGGCATATCTATTTCGTAAAGTGGACAGCGTTTCGTGCTATGTTCGCATGTTTGTTATCATTCATGGATTCATGTTGAGGTGTATTCTCGAATGGGGGACTACGTGATTGCTACTGGTATGTATAGGGTGATTTAGTTATGTCACCTATGCGGGATATTGATAAGTGGTATGGTTTAGATTTCTATATGCTACGAATTTCTTGTGTGCCATCGATAGGTGGAGAATATTTCTATATTGGTATGTTTGACTTTGTTTAGAAGCATACTAGGTATATATATATATATATATATATATATATAATGTTCAGGTTCTATGTTGAAAATCAAAAAATCTTTATTATAAGGTTGTGCTGGGAATTTAGCTTATTCAGTTGGCAATATTAATTTTGAAATATTAGGTATAATTTATATTGGGTGCAATATGTCGCTTGACCGATAGAGAACTTGGGTTATTTGATGAGTTAAGATAAGCTACAATACTGATAGGTGAATCAGTGAACATATAGTATCGATTGGGTTAATAGAGTTAAAGATTCAATTTGAGAATTTCTTGATAGGAGATTTTTCTTTACTTTTAGTACATCTACGTGAGTGCATCGGAATTGTTTAGTATGAGGAAATACTTAATTTATTATGGGTCTTATTAAGAAGTTGAGTTATGATACTTTTGGGATCATTTTAATACATGACTGGAGTTGAGTTAAAGTAATGCGAGTTATGAGTATATTGTGGAAGTTATAATCATTAATGATGGTGAGCGCGTTAAGTTGAAAGGACTAGACATATTTAGAGAAGGTGAGAATTCCTCGAACAATATTAAAGGCATTTTGGGTTTTAGTGAACAGTTGTCACATGGTTCTGAATCTTTTCTTGGTGGCGTCCTCGTTTGGATTAAGGATTTGTAAAGGAAATTGAGTATAGATACTTTGGCATATTAAAGGATACTATGGTTCTGTATTGGGACGGAGCAGTTTATTGAATATTTCGGATTATTAGTGATCATTTGTAATATCTTTTAGAGTTGTAAGTTGTAATATATTGTTACTTATGAAAATAAAGATTGTGAAAATTTTGGATCGTTACAGTTGCTACTTTAATGATAATCCTTGGAGATATAGTCACACGGTGAACATTTGGAGGATGGAAAATTTCTTTAGCTTTTCATAGTTTAAGAAGTTGAGTAAGCTCGAGATGGTTTAATGTTTTGAATTTCTGGGAAGTAATATTAAGTATGCGGTTATCTAATGGAAGTATTTTTACAGTATAATTAGGGTTGTGAATAAGACAAGTTTGTAGTATCTCTAGAATTATGTTTAAGAGAAATTTGGATTCTTCAATTTTGGCCTTGGGTATGGATTTTAGTTAGGAGAGAAGATAGTGATTGAAGAAGGTTCGGTACGAGAGATTACTATGTTGTAAGCATTATTTAAGTTCACTATATAATGGGTTAAAGTGGATAATTGGGAAATTCGGGAAGAGACGAAACTAAAGTAGCTGTGGCTATTGGATCATTCGGGTAAGTATTCAAAAATTCGGGTTAATAAATAGAGCTATCTATGACTAGGGATTGATTGTGGTTTTATTGATATCGCCTTAGCAAACTATAGTTGTTTTTATGGGACCAAGTTTATAAATGATGTTAATGGGTTATCAATGTTGGATAGTTATATGTTCTTCGAAAAGATAAATGTGAGTTAATACAAGTAGGTTGAGAAATACAAAGATTATGACTGTATTATGTTTTATATCATGAGGAAGTGAGTGTGGTAGTGGAATCTCATTTGATCGGATAGTTGATGACGGTAAATTTTTGAGTATATCATTGAGTCATTGGGTGACAATAATCGTTAGCCCTATTCCTTCTCTTATTTGTTCGGGTAGTAGTATGATTACTTGGGATGATGTCTAGATCGTCAATGCGTACGGATGAACCGGAAAAGTAAAACTTATGGATGTTGATGATTTAAGGGTTGATGGCGAGCGTAATACTAATTAGGATCAAATCAGCTATGTCTCAGAATTGGTGAACAAGTGATAGTCTAGAGAATGTGAAATTCGGGATGAAAGAGGAAGTTAACTTTAGGATGTTTGATATGAATATGCTTGAGATATGTATGTGTTCAATATGTGTGGGTTTATTCGAGTCATGGAATCGATGTCTGAAATCTTTAATAGTTACTTGATATGGGGTTATGAGTGCTATATGAGAATCGATATTTTGTAGCCTCGTTGTGGTTGCGTGTGATGATTTTTGATAAGTGAATTCGCGGGCGAATTCTTTTTAAGGAGGGTAGATTGTAACAACCCGAAAACCCGTCTCTATTTTCCTGGTAGTAAATAATTATTTATTTATTTGATTATTTGTTTATTTATTTATGTGTGCATTTTGTGTCTCATAAATTTTTTTTATGTCTAGCATTTTAATTGGTCAATTGTGCTAGTGTGAAATTAGGGGCTTTTTAGTTGAAAGTGGGGTATATGGGTTTATGTGTTCAAGTTGGGTCTAGAGGGGGCCTAGGTGGAACTCTTTTTAATTCATCATCCTCCTCCCTCCTCCCTCACCTTTTTCACTCTCTTCACCTCACCAAAAAACACACACACACACACACAGTCTTTTCTCTCTCTCTCTCTCCTCCATGGAAGGTAAGAAAGCTCCCTCCTTCTCTCCTTTTGATCATCTTCCTCTCACTATTTCTTATTGCTCATTTTATGAAAAATGCTTAGATCGTCGATAGGATCGTATAGAGCTAAGAAAATTCAAATTTCGTCATCTTTCATAAAGTCCAAGTAAGTTGCTTTTCCCCCTTTTATGCTAAAAATGTTCATCCTTAACTCATCTGATGCTCTAGTTGATATATATTGCTTCTTTGGTTGATTTGGAATTGATTTACATTTTAATCATATTTTGTGAGAAATTTATGTTTGAATCATCTTTTGATTTGGGTTGTCTAAATGATGTTATATGGGTCCTTTTAGGCTTATAAGTTATTCTAGCACCTTTGGATACTTGTTAGAAGTATTGATTTTGAGTTGTGTTGAAATGGGTAAGTTTTGGGGAAGAACCCAGGTCTTGGTTGCCGATTTCCGGCAGAGTAGGGCTGGTGGGCGACCACCCATATTCAGGTTGGGCGACCGCCCATAAGGTCAGTCCGGGTGGTGTTATATAATGGTCTTGGGCGACCGCCCATGATCGGTTCGGGCGACCGCCCATAGAGGGTTTGGGGTGACCGCACATGGCGTTTCGGGCGACCGCCCAGGCAATCAGTTAGGTGCGAATTTGGAGAAGGGTCTTGGGCGACCGCCCATGGCTGTTTTGGGCGACCGCCCAAAATGGCTGGTATGGAATGTCCTTATTTTTGAGTTGTTTTAAGAGTCAAGCTTGGTCTAGGCTCGAAGTACTACCCTAATTGAGTTAAATGGTCGTCGTGGAACACTTTAGTGTTTGGAATTGGTTCCTTTGTGAATAATGGTGTTATGGAATTTGATCAAGTATTGTTTGGGAATGTTTGGGCATCGTATGATGTGTTCGTGATTGTTCCAATTGAATTGATTTTGGATAAGACTTGGTCTAGGTTTTAGGCGATATCCTATAGTACTTAGAGGGTTGTTATTGAACACTAAAGTGTAGGGTTTGGTCCGGTTGTGATCATGTACTAATAGGTGTAACCTTTTGGATTCGTTTGGGGTGTTTAGAATTGGTTCGTTATGAGCGAATGTATAGCGTGAAATGGCGATTGGGTACCCGCGGTTTGATTAACCTTAAGGTGTAGTCATTCGGACTTCCTAATTGGAATTCTAGGTGTAGAAAAATAGGGAGTTAATAGTCTTAGTACATCTTCATGAGTAAACGTTTAGGGAATTTTGGTAATAGTCATTGTACTATTTGTGAGCGACCGTTTGGATTGTGCTCTTTATGAGTAACTTGTGAGTATCATCTTTAGGATGTGTTTGGTATGTGCCTTATCTGGGAGTCATCATGTTTTAATGGTCAATGTTGTTGGGCTCTCTATGAGCAATCTCGTTTATCGTTGTTGGACTCTTTTATGGGAAACTTATTGTGTTCATTGTTGTTGAAATCTTCATGAGTAATCGTTTGCATCTTTATGGTGATTAATTGGTATGGTTCCCTACTTTGGAATCATTAATTGTTTACCGAGCTAGTGTTATTTCTTAGCGTTTATTTGAAAGCCCAGCTGGCATTTGTGGTTGTGTCGGGGCGATGGGGAAGATTATAATGGCAACGAGCTGAGTCCATTATAATGTGATCCATTGTTTTGCCCTTATTTTCCTCTTCCAGATTGACCTTGGTTGGGATGAGCTAGCTTCCTTCGGAAGTAGTCTAGCTAACTTTTTGGGTTTTGACTTTGTGTCATCTCCCCTGTCCTTTGTGACATGTTACATTGTTATGGTTCCGGTACCGGGGTTGTCATCTTCAGCTGTTTATGCTACTATGAAGATGGTTTGATGGGTTGATTGATTGATTGGTTGGTTCTGACTGGGGTTCTCTTCAGCTGTTATGCTGCTTTTGTTGATTGGTTGATCGGTTGAAGCTGCACAGCGATTGTTCTACCAGTTTGGTGAAACCTTGGCTCGGTATCCTTTGTAACGTGTTTATTTCAGTTTTATGTGCTGCATGATGAGCTGGTCGTTATTTCCAACCGGTATGGGACAGTTGGCGATAGGGAGCCTCTCCTTTGTTGTTATGTGATTGTACATTATGAATGCTTATTGTTATATTACTGTTCATGACAGCATGGCACTTAGATGCATTTAGTAGCTTACTGAGATTTTATCTCACCCCGTTTCTTTTTATTTTTGTTGTTTTCCTTAACCCCCCCCCCCCTCAGGAAAGCAAATGGTAGCGTTGTGAGGTCCGTTGTAGCAGGAATCTTCTGAGCAGGTTGACCTTTTTTGGGGCCGTTGCTCTTCGGAGCCTTTATGTATTTTGTTGTGAGATCGAGGTAGTAAAGTGTTGTGTAAATAATGTTATTCGTTGAGTTTTTATATTATTAGTTGTTCTTGCTTCTGCACTTGTAGATTGTCTCCTAGTTGAAATCTCGTGAGGTGTTGTATAATGGTATTGGTTTATAGTTGAATTCACGCACCCGGTTTGGTATTTTGCATTTTGGAGATGTACATTATGTAAACTTTATGTTTATGGATTTTAGAATTTTTCTGGGGCGTGACAGAGGATCATTAGCTAACCACATCGATGAGTATATGGATGTTATAGACTCATTGGCTGCGTTGGAGATTACTTTCGATGATGAGGTTCATGCTTTGGTTTTGCTAGCATCCTCACCAGCGAGTTGGAGCGGGACGGTAACAGCGTTAAGTGCTTCAGCAGGTAAGAATAAATTGAAGTTTGATGATGTCAAGGATCTACTTCTTAGCAAGGAAAATCGTATGAAGAAGTTGGCGACACCGTCTACTTCGGGATCAGATTTGGCTATGACTAGTTGGGGAAGGCTGGGTTTTAGCAACAATGGGAGAACGGAATCAAGGGAAAGCGTAATCAGTGGTAAGGGTAGCCCTGTGGAGAACAAAGAAAGACCAAGGGTCGCAAGAGGATCGGTTGAGTGCTATCATTGTAAAGAGTTAGTACACTACAAGAGGGATTGTCCCAGGCGAGGGGATAAATCAGCGAATATTGCAACTGAGGGTGAAGATGTACTGATTCTGAGTGTTAGTAGTACGCTAGAATCATGGGTGCTGGATTCGGGGGCATCATTCCACTCATGCGGACATGCAGAGGAGATGAAAAATTATACTTCCGATGATTTCGGAAAGGTCTACGTCGCGCCCCAGACCCGTGGTCCAACTTGGCCCCACGCTCGGGACACGATCGGAAGACGTCATAAAACATTTTAGGAAAAATTTTCGAAATGTACTTTCATAAAAGTTTAACAAAATCCACACTCGAAGTTCAAAGACTTCATTTAACTTTCAAACAACTCTTTCACAAACGAAAGTACTTAGCCCGAAGGCTTACAAACTTTTATACAAATGTACAAACACCGACATTATCCAAAATATAGGTGTTACAAGATGATAAAGTCAAGGAAACTCTACCCAAAAGGTTATACATCTAAGTAATGTAACCTTGACAAAACTCATATCCCAAACTCTTATCACCACGACGTCCTCCCGTGCAATTATCCTATTCCCTGGACTTTCCTTTATCTAAAACAGTAAACAAATAAGGGGGTGAGAATGAATCTCAGTAAGCTACTAAAATGCAACTACGTTACATGCTGATATGATAGTCATAAGAAACAATATCAACAAATAATCAAATATCATATAGCATATAGCACATAACATGAGAGGCTCCCTATCGCCAACCGTCCCATACCGGTTGGAAATAATGACCAACTCATCATACAACACATAAGGCGGAAATAAACACTCATACGTAGATACTGTGAGCCAAGGTTCTCGAAACAAACATAACCATCTGAAAAAACCAGTTGAGTAGCATAAATAGCTGAAGCCGGGATCCCGAAAACCAAACCATAACCATAAGGACCAAAGTCTCGAATCAAACATAACCATCTGAGAGGTATCAACAAAGCAGCACAATGGCTGAAGCAGGTTCCGGAACCAAACAATCACAACAATCACAAGAGGGGGAAATGACACCAAGTCATAACCCAGAGTGCCCAACCTTTGGCCAAAAGGAACGGGGTTTAAAAATGGGAAACCAATGATAGAAGCCTTACAATGAACTTGGCTCGTGTTCCATTGTAATCCCTATCACTGCCCGATATCATAAACAATGGGAAACCAATGATAGAAGCCTTACAATGATGTAATCCCTACCACTGTCCCGACACCACCACAAGAAGTACCAGCTGGACTTTACACGAGAGCACAGTAAATAATACTTGCTTAAACAACAACCGGGGCAATGATTCCAAAGTAGGGAACCAAGCCAAACACATCACAAGATGCACACGAAAGAAACACTCATAAGAGTTCACAACATTGACATTAAGTCACAACAATCTTACACACACTAGAACACGATCCTCAACAACCAAGTACGTTAAATCCATTTCTCACACAAGGGATTTCAAAATAAGAAACCTCACGAAAGCATCATAAATATGTACAACACCCAAAATGGACCTAAACGGTTACATCAATTCAAACTCGATCACAAAGGACCAACTCTACCACAACGGACCATTAATACTCTTTTTTTTTCCTATTAAACACCTACTGGATTTCCGTAATATAATAATCAGAACCCAACTAAATAAACAACCCATCGTGTAGTACTCGAGAAGAGCTTTCCAACGATAGTTTACACGACCAAAACGGAGTCCGGATGACGAAGTTATGGCCAAAACCAAAATAAATTATACTCCCTTCGTTTCACCGTTCCACAAGTATAACTATAATTTTTCTAATATAGTAATATACCCACTTTGGGATACTTTCATTCATTTCCCCATCCCACGAATAATAGTATAATTTTTATAATATACTTATTTAACATTTAACTCAAGTTAATATTTTACCATCCCACGAGTAGGAGTATACTTTCAAACACTTATACTACATTCTTAGGTATATAAACATACTCCATATACATCCTAGCATACTAACCAAGTCACTTACCCAATATAATTATACTCCCTTTGTCCCAAATAAACAAGTATCACAAATAAATTATTTTCACAATAATTTCACCACATATCACACATATAGCAAATATATGACCATTTTAGTATTTAAGGGGAATTAGTAACTTACCTATTTTCCGGAAAAAGTATCGCAGAAATATGTTTTGTTCGGGTAGAAATGACCTATTCAACACCCTGATCATTTTTATATAATTAGATTTTAAAACGGGTAAGTAAATAAAAAGATATAAATTAAAATAGGAAATATACTTACTCCCTTCGTCTTCACAGAGAAAATGAAAAAAGAAGAAGAAAGGTTTGCTTCTGCGTACAGAGAGAGAAGGAGAAGATAAACTTGTTTTTATAAAAATCTTTACCCAATTTACACTTTAGTCCCTCAACTTTCAAGTTGAACAAATTAACCCCTAAACTTATATTTTCACTAAGGACCCTAAGGTTTCAACTTAATCATTTAACTCCTTTAACCATTATTACTACTAACCAAATCAATGAAAACCATGTGCAAATCTTTCTTTTTATCTCGATATTTCTCCATGATTTGTCTCATAATGGTTAAAGGAGAAGCAAAACTGAATATATGGAGTGTAAATTTAGCAAAGTTGGAAGCAGAGAGGCAGGAGTGATCACATTCGATGGAAAGATTGTCCAAGCTTCCGAGTTCTTTCGCTATCTTGGATCTATTATCCAAAAAGATGGAGAATTGGATGGAGATGTGGCTCATAGGATTAAAGCAGGTTGGTTGAAGTGGAAGAGTGCCACAGGGTTTCTTTGTGATCGTGGCATGCCAAATAGATTAAAGGGAAAATTTTATCGTACGGCAACTAGGCCTGCACTGCTTTATGGCACTGAATGTTGGGCCTTGAAACAGTGTCATATTCATAAGATGAATGTAGCGGAGATGCGTATGCTACGATGGATGTGTGGGCATACAAGAAAGGATCGATTGAGAAATGAGGTGATCAGGGGTAAAGTAGGAGTTGCGCCCATTGAGAATAAAATGAGGGAGCATCGTCTAAGGTGGTTTGGTCATGTGAGACGGAGACCGAGTGATGCACCGGTTAGGAGGCCTGAAGAGTGGAGAAGTGATAAAATGGCGAGGGGTAGGGGAAGACCCAAGCAAACTTGGATTAAGGTGATTGAAAATGATATGAGTTTACTCGGAGTGGATGAAGATGTGGCGTTGAAGAGGCCGGAGTGGAGGGCGAAAATTCATGTGAATGATGGGGGTTGATCGTACTTTTTATTATTATTATTTATTTATTTATTTTATTTTATTTTCTCCATCTTTTTCCTCTCTTTCTCTCTCTCTCTCTCTCTCTCTCTCTCTCTCTCTCTCTCTCTCTCTCTCTCTTCTCACGATGACATATGAGGATTCATGTTAGCCGACCCCTTTTGGGACTAAGGCTTTGTTGTTGTTGTTGTTGTTGTACTACTAACCAAATAAATAACACAATTAAGCAAATAATATAAGCAAATCATAAAATGTGATGCAACACATAAAATGCACACATAAGTTCAAATTAAAATTCTCAAAAATATAAAATAAATAGGGACGGGTTTTGGGGTCGTTACAGTCTATCTGGCGGATAGCGAGCCTTTAAAAATCAAAGGGAGGAGGGATGTCAGAATAGGAGCATCGGACGGAAAGGTCCTACATCTACACGGGGTCAGACACATTTTGGGTTTGAAAAAGAACCTGTTATCAGTTGGGCAGCTGGATGAAGAAGGTTACACAGTAACTTTTATCTGCAAGAACTGGGTTATTACCAAGGGAGATTCTGAGAATGCTTGAGGTAAAAATGAGGGTACATTGTATTTGACGAACAACACCAAGGATAGTATCGCGGTAGCGTCAGCTAAGGGTGATACGGATTTGTGGCACTGTCGATTGGGTCACATGAGTGAGAAGGGGATGCAGGTACTTTGCTCAAAGGGAAGACTACCGGGTGTGAAGACAGTCGACGTGGGGATTTGTGAAGACTGCGTATTCGGCAAACAGGCGAGGGGTAATTTCTCGAGGGCATGTAGGGCTTTGAGGGAAGCAAAGTTAGAATTGGTTCACACGGATTTGTGGGGACCGGCCCCAGTAACTTCTCTAGGTGGTGCGTCATATTACATGACCTTCATTGATGATTCTACAAGGAAGGTCTGGGTTTACTTCTTAAAGAGGAAAGATGAAGCTTTCGGGGTGTTTAAGAAGTGGAAGGTCTTGGTAGAGACACAGACGGGACTCAAGGTCAAATGCTTGAGGTCTGATAATGGTGGGGAGTATGAGCTCGGGGAGTTCAAGGAATACTATGATGCGAATGAGATTCGCATGGATATTCCAAACTCGGGTGAGAGCAGAACAGTTCATGATGACCAAGATCAAGGGGTCACTGAAGATGAACTACATACTCCAGGACCGGATATTTCGCAGCGCAGATCTAACCGAGAGTGTGGATCGGCTGGTAAGGCTCTATGTTTCTCAAGCAAGGAGAAGTTGAAGCTATGCATAGCTTCAACGGGGCTTGGAGAATAGGGAAGGAGGACGACACTACCATGATCGAGGTGAGAACTAGGAAGACACTAAGGATGAGTTGAAGACGGATACGGGGTTTATATATGCGGTTGATCTCTAGGTGGGACATTGTTGGAGTAGAGATCCAATAGAAAAAGGAGACCAAAAATGAGAAGAAAAGAGGAATATCAGGAAAGTAGGAAAGGTCCGGGCGGACATGCATGGTCACCCGGTCGGATCTTAGGTGCTTGGAAAAAGTGGATTTTCGACGTAAGTCGGGTCCAGGCGGGTCAAGGAATAGGTCCGGGCGAACCCCTTCTGGACGTGAAAATTGATATTTTTCGGGTCTTTTTGGGATTTTTTTTCTGTCTAGGTTTTGGACTTATTCTAGGTTGTGTATATAAGCAGGGTTCCGCCACATAACTCATTGTAACTCCAAATTTACATATTATACTGCAGGATCCTGGCTTGGTAGTGCCCCCAGACGTAGTCAAAAATATTGACGAACTGGGTAAACAATTCTTTGTGTCTCTTTACTGTTTTTGCTTCTTTTATCGTTCTTGATTATTGGGTTTACATATTATATTCTTGCGATATGTTTGGTTTGGAGAGTTTATACCACACAACAGACACAATGACCCCAATTTTCGTGGCCTCATTGCCTACTCTTAGCGATAAATTAACATGAAACATTGAACGGCCCAAAAGCAAAATCAGTTATATCTTTGGGTTTGACCTAACACCTTGCCCAAACATCTTTAAGCTAGGTTAGGGATGTCCAAACCGAACCGGAAAACCGGACCGGAAAAGCCCGGAATCGGAGCAAACCGGGAGGAAACCGGAACCGGACGAACCGGAACCGCAAGGCATCCGGGCCGGTTCAGGGTCACATATATGCCGAACCGGACCGGAACCGGACCGAAAATCCCTTGTTTTTCAATAATTTTAAATGGGGGGGGGGGTACCGGAACCGGGAACCGGAACCGGAACCGGAACCGGGGTAAGCGCGGGCCGGTTCAGGGTCACCCTTTTGCCGAACCGGAACCGGGCCCGGAACCGGTTTTGGCCATCCCTAAGCTAGGTCCAATTTATGAAGTACTTAAGCCACAAAGAAAAAGACATGTAGTACAACTGCATTCATAACTTGTCCTAACATTTTCATACAGAAATAACAACCATGCATTACATTACAAACACCGTACATGACTACTCTTAAACATCAATTAAATCGACCCAAAAAAAAAAAAAACATTAATTAATATGGATCCAATTTGCTCTACTTGGAACTCCATTGTAAACAACAAACAACTGATAGTACCCCGGTGGCGCCAAAGCAGCAGTCCCCGGAGCAAAGCCTGAGATAACATAATCTTCACCGGATTTCTTCCGAGCTCCAACCATGTCAAGAACCAACACTCTTTGGTTCATGGCAAACGAATGTGTGGTAAACGACGGAGCCACCATTGTCACATATACATTGTCACCTTTAATACCATCATTACCCTTTAATCGAAAATTAATCTCCATTTTTTGCTTGTAAACAAGGTTTATCCCGGGATGAATCCTGGTTATGTTTGGCCTTAATTTGGTACCACCACATAAATAAGGTGGATAAAAAGTTTCAAGACTTACCTCAGTTGGATAAAGAGCTGTGAAATTGTAATTACTATTAGGGTTGCTCCCACCAACCAAAACCCGGCCATCGGATAGTAAATGAGCTGTTGAATGGTACATTCGAGGAATGGAAGTTGGATTCATTACCTCAAACTTATTACGATCTGGACCGTAGATGACCGGGTGGAGAACCGGGTCAGTTGCTGCTCTCCAACCAGCTGCCCCTTTGGATGCACCATTTATGATCAAAACGTCACCTGTAGGTAACATTATCATGTCACCCATCGCCCTGTTTAACGGCATTTCCATCATTTCCCACTCGCTGGCATTCCCGGCGTTTATAACCAACCGCCCGCAAGTTTTAGTGGCCAAGTCAAAAACGCCGGCATTGGCCTTCTCGAATGAATTAGTTGGCGTCCCACCACAGACCATAACTTCAGCTTTGGGATTGGTTGAGCTTGAGTCGAGCTTTAATGGGAGTAACACCGACGATCCCGTGCTTGGATAATTACGAGAATACCCTCCAGGCATGACTGGGTAATTTCGTACCACCTTATTATTGACATAGTCGAGTAAAATTGCAGCATTATTTGCAAAAATAAAAAGATTTCCATCAGGGGAGAGATGGAGAAACGGGTAGAGGTTGTTGGGCATTACATCAGAAGATAAAGTTTGTTTAAGAAACGGAAGTTGGAATTCAATAAAGTCAGATTTCAAGCTCTTGGGAATGAACTCGTACGAGAATTGTCGCCTCCCACCGACAACAATAATTTTTCCGTTTGGTAAAAGTTGATTAGAAGCATACCAACGAGGAGAAACTAAGCCATTTTGATACTCCTCCCAATCACAATCCAAACAAGGCCTTAAAAACCGCACAACTCGATCACCGGTATTATTCCCACCACTCTGAATAAGTACACCGTTGGGGGACAATGCGCCTGAAGAACACCAAGTATCGGTCAAGGTAGTCAACGGACGAATGTTACGGTTAGAGGGGTCGAATTCAACGGAATGAACGAAGCAATCGGTGTTGTTAAGAGGGCATTTTCCGTGAGGGAAAGTAATGTTTGAAGGGCCGAAATTGGTTCGGTCGAAGGCTATGATTCGGTCATTGGGAAGTAAGGCCATGTGCATGGCGGATACGCCTATATTTCTTCTTAGCAGTTTCCATTTCCCTTGGTTGGGTTGGATGCCTACTACTACTACCAGTGCTTGACTACTCAAAAATGAAATGTAGAGCACAAACACTAGTAGAATGGCTTTAAATGCCATTTGTGTTTGTGTTGCATTCTAAATGAAAACCAACAACATTACCCTCCATATATAGGGTGTGCCAGCCACAGGTCCCTTCCATTCACTTTGTCCTGTTTCATTTTAGTAGTCACTTGATTTCCCATTATATTACTACTAATCCCCTGTCACTAAATAAATGTATAAATTTTAAATCTAAGAACATATAAAAATATCGTCTTTTTGTCCAATTTGGTGGCAAAGATTTGTTTATATTCTTTAAATCTTCTTTTGAAACACTTAGCTTTGCAATTATAAAGGGACTAGAGAAAAACATTTCGAAAAAAAAAAAAATAGGGAGAAAGTTATTCTAAAGCAAAACACTTATTTTTAGACGAAAATTTCTTAAAAATGGACTTTCATTTAAGACACATAAAGAGTAATATTATTGTGGATGCTCTTTAAATTTGCTAGTTAACGGTAAAGACGACCGTTGACACAAAAGAATAGGAGAAGATGGGTAACCGAAGCGAGCATGCCACGTCTCCTGACTCGATCATTCGCCAAGTAAAGCAATGGGACTATTGGAAAACTTTGAATTAAAGGAAAGTTGGTAGAGAACACCGGAATTACTGCCAGATATAAGAGTCTCCCGCGTGCGATTGTCTTTAACACGAAAACCACATTAATCAAGTTTAATGAAACAATTATTATCTTTGGAAAATTGTCGAATAGATGATAAATCTCTGTGAAGTATAGGAATATAAAGAACATTATGCAACCAAAACGAGCAATTATTAAGACGTAATGAAGTGTTACCAACATGTGAAATGTGTAATCTAGAGCCACTACCAAAAACAACTATATTTTTTACCTAGATAGGGTAGAGAAAGAAATGTAATTGGAACTGTATTCTGTTTATTCATTGACTTTGTTTTTATATGTACAAGTTATACAATAGAGATAACAAACTCTCTAACTAATTGACAGCTCATCAAATAACAAACTAACCAACTTGCCTAACTAACATCTATTTATTTACATTTGAGTCTACTAAGTTTGTTGTATCTACAACTTGCACCCCTTTCTGTTGTTCTAAGACTTCTTCATTATTATCATCCCCCCTCAAGCTGGAAGGGCCAAAGAGATTTAGAACACACAGCTTGGACAGAAGAAACTGTAATTGTTTGGAAGGGAGAGCCTTTGTAAAAAGATCAGCTAACTGAAGTTTGGAGGGAATATAAGCAGTCTTTATCAGACAAGAACGAATTTTTTCTCGAATGAGATGACAGTCAATCTCAATATGTTTAGTTCTTTCATGGTACACTGGATTAGAAGCAATATGAAGAGCAGCCTTATTATCACAAAATAGAGAAGCAGGAGTCAGATCATTAAAACCAAGTTCAGTCAACAAGGAAATAATCCAACTGATCTCACAACTAGCTGCAGCCATGCTCCTATATTCAGCCTCTGCAGAGCTTCTGGAAACTGTGGTTTGTTTCTTGGCTTTCCATGAGACAAGAGAGGTGCCAAGAAATATACAATAACCAGAAAGAGATTTCCTTGTGGTTGGACAAGAAGCCCAATCAGCATCACAAAAAGCTCTAAGCTTGAGAACATTAGAGGCTGAATAGAACAAGCCCTGACCTGTGGATCCTTTAATATATTTTACTAGTTTTAAGGCTGCATTCCAGTGAGGTAATCTAGGAGAACTCATGAACTGACTTAGTATATGCACTGAGTAGGCTAAGTCTGGTCTTGTGATTGTCAAGTAAATCAATCTTCCAACTAATCTCCTATACTGCTCAGGATCAGAATACACAGCACCAACATCAGTAGCAAGGGTGTGATTTTGATCCATAGGAAGACATGAGGATTTACCAAGACTCATACCAGTATCATTAATAATGTCCAAAGAGTACTTTCTCTGATGAAGATAGATGCCCCTGCTTGACCTGGCAACTTCAAGACCTAGAAAGTATTTCAAGGGACCCAAATCTTTGATCTTAAACTGAGATTGAAGATATGCTTTAATCTGAGCTATGGTGTGATGACAGGAACCAGTGACAATAATGTCATCTATATACACCAAGAGAATACTAAAAGCAGAGGAAGTTTTCTGAAAGAAGAGGGTATGATCATTTTTGGACTGCGTAAAGACAAATTGAAGAAGGGAAGCAGAAAGTTTGGAGAACCACTGTATGGGGGCTTGTTTAAGCCCATAGAGAGATTTAACCAACTTGCAGACTAATTGCTTATTAGGAAATTGATGAATAATGGAGCTAGGAACAGAATATCCAGGAGGAAGAGACATAAAGACCTCTTCTGATAGGTCACCATGCAGAAATGCATTGGTAACATCCATTTGATCCAAAGACTAGTTGAAAGAACTTTCCAAAGCAATCACAATTCTGACAGATGTCATCTTTGCAACAGGGGAAAATGTCTCAAAGTAATCCAATCCTTCAGTCTGAGTAAATCATTTGGCAACCAATCTTGCCTTGTGTCTATCCAGAGAGCCATCAGGCTTGAATTTAAGTTTATATATCCATTTGCACCTCACAACTTTCTTGTTGGCTGGTAAGGGTTGTAAAACCCAAGTTTTATTTTGTTCTAATGCTTGTATTTCAATATACATAGCTTTACACCAATTTGGACCCTTTATGGCTTGTTTGTATGTGGATGGTTCAGAAAATGATGAAATATTACAAATATAAGAAAAATAAGAAGGAGAAATCTGAGAGTAGGACACAAAAGAAGGACTTACCATGTTGCATGAACTTGTGGGATGAGTAAATGAAGAAGGCAGACCTCCATAATCCTTGTATTTTCCTGGTATGACTCTATTTCTTGTGGGTCTAGTATGAATGATAGGAGCAGCTTGATCTGTGAGAATATGAGGGGAGGTAGTGTTTGAAAAAGCAGATGTAGAGATTGAAGGAATAGGAGAAGATGGAATAAGAGAGACTGGAGAAGAAGATGGAGTAGAAGAAGGAGTGGAAGATACATTAGAAGGGTAATCTTGAGATAAAGAACAGGTAGAAGTATCTCCACAATTGAAGAATGAGTTATCAGGAAACATTGGTAAGGAATTATCAACTGTGGTAGGGTGAGAGAAAGGAAAGACTGATTCATAAAAGTGAACATTTCTGGAATAAAGGATTTTATGAGTAGATAACTCATACAACTTATAAGCTTTCTTACCATTGGGATAGCCAATAAAGAAACATTTGGAAGACCTTGGAGTGAATTTATCTCTTTTAGAGACAAGAGTGGAAGCAAAGCAAAGACAACCAAAGGTTTTGAGATGAGTGTAAGAGGGAGGTTTACCAAGAAGAACCTCATAAGGACTTTTATGATTTAAGATGGCAGTGGGTAGTCTGTTGATAAGGTATGCAGCAGTAAGCACACAATCACCCCAAAATCTTATAGGAATGTGGGATTGAAATTTGAGAGATCTGGAAACTTCTAGTAAGTGCATGTGTTTCCTTTCTACCCTCCCATTTTGTTGAGGGGTCTCTACACAGGAACTTTGTTGTTCAATGCCTAAAGAAAGAAGGTAAGCTGAAGTTGCCTTATTGAAAAATTCAGACCTATTGTCTGATCTGACTTGTTGTACAGAAGTTTGAAACTGAGTTTTGACCATGTCAATGAAAAATTGTAGATATGACAGTACTTGGTCTTTGGAAGAAAGGAGATGAAGCCAAGTGGTTCTGGAAAAGTCATCTCCTATTGTGAGAAAAGAATGATGATTTTGATAGGTGGAGTGATGATAAGGACCCCACACATCACAATGAATTAGACCAAAAGGCACGGGACAGTGAGATACACTCAGAGGATATAGAATTCTAGTTTGTTTGGCATAGTGACATATATCACACACAGTAGTTTTATTGATAGCAATTGAGAAAGGTACATGTTTCATGGAAGAAAAAGGATAGTGACCAAGTCTACTATGCCACAACTCACAATCTGAATGCACATTACAAGCAAGAGAAGTATTCATACTAGACTGAGAAGTAACAACAGTAGATGCCTTATAAAATACAAACTTATAAAGGCCATGTTCTTGTTTACCAATCCCTTTCAAGCTCTTGCTTAGTAAGTCCTGAAAGAAACAATGTGAGGAGAAGAATTGAAGACAGAGATTGTTATCAGAAGCTAATTTACTCCCAGAAATTAAGTTGAAATGAAAAGCTGGAATATAGAGCACATTGTGAAGAACAAGGTCTTTAGTCAGGGAGATTTAGCCTTTTATGTGTGACTGGTGATTATTGACCATTAAGAAGAAGAATAAAAGAATTTAGTAATATAGGATTTTCAAGCCAAGAGAGATTAGAAGTGACATGATGAGAGGCACCAGTGTCAACGATACAGTCACTGGTGTTAAGCAAAGTATATTGAGACATGCATATGGAACTAGTAAAATAAGGGTGTATAGATGTACCTGTAGATTGAGTAGAGGGGCCATGATGATCTTGAGCCTGCATGAACTCCAGAAATTGAGCATACTGACTTGAGGAAGCACTGGTAGGAGATGTAGGCTGAGTAGAACCTCCAATGAAATTGCTAGCATACACTTTAGAAGAAGAATCAGAGGCAAAAACTTTATACTTGAGATATTTAGGCATTTTGGAAGGGTCAGGTTTGACCCCAAACAGTTTATGCCACTCAGGAAAGCCAAGTAGGAAGAAGCAAGAATCCTAGGCATGTCCTGTACCACCACAGTGAGTGCATTGCAGAGATGCTTTATTGATTTTTCTGTCAGACCTTTTAGGAGTAGGAGAAGGCTTGTTGTAATTGTTGTGAGTTTTCACCATCAGTGCAGAGGCAGATTCAGTAAGAATAGAGGAGTTGTTAGGAATGTTGAGAGAACAGGATCTCTGTCTCTCATCTTGAGTAATTAGAGCCAAGACTTGACTCATATTAGGGGTAGAAGTCATGGTCAGGATACTGCCTCGAATGGATGTATAGCCATCATTGAGGCCCATGAGAAACTGAGTGATCTTCATCATTTCATCCTGATCCTGAAGCTGTTTCTTAGCACCACAGGAGCAATTGCACAAACACTTAGGAGCATTACAAACATTCAGAAGTTCATCCCAGAGGCTGCGAAATTTGGTAAAATAGGTGGAAACAGACATTGATCCCTATGTTAATGAGGCTATTTCCTTGCGAATTTGATAGATCTGAGGGGCATTACCATGTATGAATCTATTCCCTAGGTCAGTCCAGATTTCATGAGCAGTGGCAAAATAGACTACACTTGACCTAATCTCAGTGCTAATTGAATTTAACAACCAGATTATCACCATGTCATTACATCATTTCTAAGCCATAAGATACTGGGACTGAGGGATAGGTTTTGGATTAGATCCATCAACCATACCAAATTTCATTTTCGATGAAAGTGTGACTGTCATTCCGCGCTTCCACTGATTGAAATTGAAATCGTTAAGTGCTTTGAAAACAAGGATCATACCTGGATGATCATTTGGATGAAGAAATAGTGGATGCGCAGGAGAGAGTTGAAGAATCGTGTCGGCAATTTCGTAAGCTTCATCGTCGGTAACGTGAAATTGATTTGTGTCTTCAACTCGTGAAGTATTTTGTGTATTAGAGGTATTTGTATTGTGATTGTGATCTTCAGGTGCCACCATTGTTGCAGACAGATGAAGATTATGCAAAGAGTAAATGGGGAAGAAGATGAAGTGTGCGGAAGCAAAGTTGCAGACGCAACGTCTGATACCAAGAAAGAAATGTAATTGGAACTGTATTTTGTTTATTCATTGACTTTGTTTTTATATGTACAAGTTATACAATAGAGATAACAAACTCTCTAACTAATTGACAGCTCATCAAATAATAAACTAACCAACTTGCCTAACTAACATCTATTTATTTACATTTGAGTCTACTAAGCTTGTTGTATCTACAACTTGCACCCCTGTCTGTTGTTCTAACACTTCTTAATTATTATCAGGTAGATAATCGGAGAATGAATAAGGATCATTCGTCATATGATTTGTGGCACACAAATCAAACACTATCGGCTGCTGGTTGGCAAAATACGCAGTATTTGACGAGTCTTGGCATGCCCTGGCACTATGTCCCTGTTGAAAGCATAATTGGCATATAACCTCACTATCAAAGGGCTTCTCATTATAGTGTGGAGTAGGTAGAAGACCACGACCCTTACCATGTTAACCAAACGAGCCACCACGAGTACCCCCACAAGTAGCCCCACTGCCCCAATTTCGAGATCCATAATTGTCAAGACCATGCGGCTGCCTATTACGCGAACCACGCTGGTCGTGATTCCAATTACCACCACCGCGATCATTATTCTATCACTGATTTCAACGATTTCGATTGCTGTTTCCATGACCACTGCGGGAAGAACCCAAAGAAAAGGCCCGCTTTTCATCCAACAAGGCCGCATAGTGCTGAACCGAAACAAAAAAAACTTTTGATGAAGCATTTATTCTTTAAGTAGTTCTGTCATGTCATCGAGAGTAAGAGGTTGGTAGGCATGAATGGCAGTGGTAGACGTAAGAAACTCCTTGTAATGACACGAGCCGTAGGCCCGACCTGTTGTAAATTATGCCCTAGGCCCTTGAGAAAGGTCTTATGTTATATCATAGCTTCATTTGTTATAGAGATAACAACCTTGATTATTATATATTTTGCATGTTTATTATAATAATCTATGTCCCTAGTACTTATGAAGAACTAGTTAAGTTTAATAGATAATCATGTGATGATTGTGTATATGATACAGTTAAACTTATGGGTATTTGTTGGTGAACATATACTGGACATGACCCCTTATGAGATTTATGTCATGGTCAAATGTGATAATTAAATCTTATAATAGTCGTATCATTTGATATCCTTAGATATGTGACTATCATGGTCTTCGACATGATGAACATTATGTTTGACTTAGTCAAATGCTACCTTTAGCCGGGTAGTTGTAACGGCTATGATTGGCATGATCAAATTCATGTAGGGAAGAATGATAAGCCAAGATGGTATTTGTCCCTCTTCGGAGAGATATCTGCTTAGGCCACTCGATGAGTGAGATTGATGCAAATGCTTGGCCACGCTCAAATAAAATGATAAGATCAATGTCATTTGCTCAAATCAATCTACTCGGAATCGAGAAAGCATTGGACAAACATAAGTTGACTTGGACCATGACTTATGTCCAATATGATATCGTGTGACAAATGGATTGTGATATGTTCTATTTTAGAAAATATTGGGCTTTTAAAGTTATACAATTTGGGAAGTCATAATGGCTTGCTAGAGTTCGCTTATGACTTATGAGATTTAACTGGTTCGGACTCGTTGCCAACATAGTATAATCCTATTGGGTCACACACGCAGAACGGATCTTACTTGGCACAAAAAACGAAAAAAAAAAACAAGAGGCGCCAAAACCCTCCGTATGGATGGTTTTGCCAGGAAGCGCCCAAACCCTCCGTATGGATGGTTTTGCCGGCGGACTGGTTTTGGCAGGTTTTCTTTTTGGAAAAGAAATCCTCAAATCAAAACAAATTAGGTTACTTCCTCCTATAAAAACAGTGCAGCCGGGTTTGAGAAATCTAATGCTATGACTTTGATTTTAGAAATCATAATTCCTTATTGGAGAAAGAATTGCACAACACATAGAGAGAGAGAGAGAGAGAGAGAGAGAAGTAAGAAAATTCATGGAGAAGTGTTCTTCAAGTTTTTCAAGACAAAGGATCTAGCAATCAAGTTCAAGAAGGCGTTCTTGAAATCCGTTCGATGTGTGGATCACCGGTAGAGGATGCTTTTCTTAGGATATAAAGTCCAAGGCTTCATATATTGATCTACAAGGGGTTAGTTTCTTTCATCTTATACATATTATAAATTATTGATCTAAACGGATCTAGGATTTGGATTTCTACATGTAAAGTCTTCCGTTGCGCATGATCCCACGAAACCCAATACGAGCCGCTAAATAAGCACCACGCACTGGCCCACTGAATACAAATATACTTGGGTTCACTTGGCTTAACACTGGCCCACCCAAAAGTCCTTGGATGATATTGGTATTCATTGGTAATTCGTGGAAACTTAAGTACCACTCCAACTCTCATGTAAGTTCCGATGTGGGATATCACACTCCTTAAACTTTGAACCAAGACTACCTAAAATCCGATGAACAACCTCGCTATCATCCACCTGTGCACTATTAGCGGTGAGAGCATCAGCGATTGTCGTGGCACGAAGAAGGTAATCTAAGATCAAGGTGTCAGAAGCCTTCTTCAAATCATGGAGTTTGTTCTTAAGATTTTTGATCTGTCGAACTAGAAGAAAAAGCGGCTTAGGAGGGAGTGTCGTCCATAGAAGCGTCTAGGGAGAAGGGACGAGAAAAGGGAGAGAGAGGCGGAAGATTAGGGCTGGAACAGTTAGAAGGCTGATACCATATAAACCCTAGAACATATACGGCACATAGAAAGAGACAGGCGTGTTTGGATATATTTCTTGTTAATGATTAATGCATACAAGATTAACCTATATACAGAATGAAAACACAAAACTAGGAAGGGATATGCCTCTTCCTTTGACGTGATTGATTCTCCTTATTTACAAGATAGTCCCAAAATACTTATAATATATCCTAATTTACAAAAGATACTACTCTTTTATATTTACATCATATACTCATCTAATATGTTAGTGTTGTCTGAAATTTTATCGTTGGAATGTCAACCCTTTCAATGAAAAAAATGCTATTGACATTTTCAGCAACCACTAAATATCTAGACTATCTTTTTTGAGCATTGCGAGTATAAGCATTTTAAGAAAAATAAAATTACTGATAGAGCACAAATACATTTGTACTTCCAACTTATTAGTTTAAATAATTGCTTTAAACATGATCTTTAAGAAATAGATATTTTGTAATTTGACTAGAAAATTTCACTTATTCAGGAATATATTTTTGATCCTTCTCAAATCTGGAAATAATGCATCACTTTTATTTTAATGGTTAACTAAACTGATTTTTGATCAAAATTTTATAAAAAATTAAATTGCAACTATCTAATTATTTTGATAGTATTCCTTTTTAGTGTATCTATAACTATTTTTATAAATTCTTGAGTATAATTAAGTTCTTATATTTATTTTTTCTAAAGTCCACACAGGCACAGCTGAGCTGACCGCATATTAATTAAATTGTGATTATCTAAATTTCCAGGATAGGACAGAAGGACTATTTTGGAAAGTCTCACTTTCTTAAAATGTACAACTTCATTTTTTTCCGTATTTTACTTATCATACTCAAACACCTAAACTGTGGGTAGCACTTTTAAATTATCATATTCACATTCCCTTTTTCATTTACGGTACTTTTAAGTATATACTCTCTCCTCAATTCATGCGTATGAGAAAAATGGTGTAAGTTATAATAGGACGTAGAACATCTTTTTGTCATCATTAATAGTAGAATTTATTTGATTTATTTTTTTATTTTTATTTTTTTTTGACAAAGTCCACGTCATAAGGAGGCGAAGAGAGAAATCGAACTCTAGCGCTCACCGAGGGCGAGGCTTAGCTTTATCACTGAGCCACTCATTTGGGGACAATTTATTTGATTCATTTGGAATTCACCTAAATTAAAATCGTATTAATCATATCTTTGTTTTGAAAGCAAGCTGAAGGTACAGTTTTGCATTCGCGGTTGAGAAAGATACTGATCCGTCCTAATTTAAGGTTCTTAGTTTGACTTTGCACGCTTATTAAGAAATCAAGTGTAAAACAAAGAAAAAAATGGGTCAACAAAAGTAGGGAGGTGAGGATATAATTGTTCAAACATTATTCATAAAACAAATTAGTGAAAAATAAGTTGGGTAAGTAATGGTTTTTTTTGTAATTAAATGAACTTTTTGAGGACAATATTATCCAAGGCACTATTCATATTTTTTCATTTATAAAGGAAAGTGAGAACCTTAAACTAGAACGGAGGGAGTACTTATTTGCAAGGACGTCGGGTAGAGAAGTATCATAACTTCCCATAATGAACATGAGGGTCAAGAGCGGAAGTGGGGCAGGGTGATTTGGTTTGAAATAAATACGCAAGAGAAAATTTTGGGGGAAACTAGTTTTTTCATAAGTTATAAAAAGTTCTATTTTTATAAGGGTTTAATCGATAAAAAAAAAGTTTAGGGTTTAAGGTTTAGGGTTTAGGCCTTTTAGGGTTTAAGAATGGTTAAAAACATGAATTTTTATAACTTATGAACGAACTAATTTCCCCCAAAACCAACTCATAGGCAACCAGTATCAGAAAGTTGTATCGTGTTGAATTTATGTTCTTGTCGGTGATTTAAGTACCTCTATGGTTACAGTGGCAAGACTGTCGGTGGAGTGCCTAAAGATGATTGAAAGTAGTCTAGGGTTTTGCAAAATTTTATTTGTAAGAGCATCCAAAATGTGGGAGCTATTTCAAATCTTTTTATTTTGTGAAAAAAAGCTACTCCTACCACTATAAATATATACTCCCTCCGTTCTAGAAAAATTGAAACATTTAATTTTGAGTTGGAAAATTAAGGATATAATACTATATTAAGAATGAAAGGTAGAGGGGAAGAGAGAATTAGTGGGGTGGAAATAGAATGAGTGGAGAATAATGAGTGGTTGGGAGGAATAGAGAGAATGAGTGGAGGATTATAAAAGAAATAAAAACCTTCTATTTTTGGATTGTTGCAACTTTTGTGAAATACCTTAAATGGCAAAATGTTGCAACTTCGGAGGGAGTATTCATTATTTCTTTTTACTCAGTCTCAGAGTATATGTGCACTTCTAAAAATGGCAAATAATTTTTACTATTAATCTCACTTATTCTCTCTCCTACTTTACTTTTATACTCACAACACCAATCAACTTGCTTTTCCCTCCTACTCATTCTCTCTCTCCTACTTTACTTTTATACCCACAACACTATCACTCCCACAATTTCTTAATCTTCGTGTAAATGGGAGGGTGGGGATACACTTTGGAACGGAGGGAGTATATAAAGTTTTTTATCACTGTGAAATTTTTTTAAGGGCTTCTTGTTAATAAGGAGTAGCTCTTTCAATTAAAGTTCATCACTTCCAAGACAAATAAAAGAGTTTTACCACTGTGAAAAAATACTACTCACTCCGTTTTAAAATACGTGACGTTTTAAGAGTTAAATTTTGTTTCAAAATATTTGACGTTTTACTATTTTCAAGACATCTTTGTTCTTTTCCAATTATACACTCATTCATTAATTGCGAACTATTTCTTGTTTATTCATTTAATTATCTAGGTAATTGGATTCTTTTAGGGGTACATAAATCTTTTTCATATATATTAATATATTAATTGCATTTCTTAATACGTGTGAAGAAGTCTAAAACGACATGTATTTTGAAGCAAGGGAGTAGAAATTTCAATTTTCCATAAAAAAATGACTTGGCTGTTGGAATTTTAAAAACCTCTCAATGAGCTTTTACCATTGGAGCTAAATTTGAAATCAAAATAACAATAGTTTTTTGACTTCAAACTTTTAGATTTCAACTAGAGTAACACCCGTGCGTTAAACGCACGGTAAGAGATACTTTGAAAAATTATAAAAATAAAATCAAATTTCATTAATAAAATTTGATAGTAATTTTATTCATAAAATGATAGCCTATTATTGTAATATTTATGTTGAGATAACATTCACTACAACAAAAACACTCATTAACAACGTTTGAAAAACGTTGTAATAGACTTTTTACAACGTTTGTATAAACGTTGTTACAGCCGACGTTGTAATAGGTCCCAGACTACTACAACGTTTAATAAACGTTGTACTACGCGTTTTATACAACGTTTGAAACGTTGTAACATCACTTTACAGCGTTTAAATAAACGTTGTAGTACATGTTTTTCTACAACGTTTAAACGTTGTAAAATCACTTTTTACAAGCTTAAGATAAACGTTGTGATAAACTGGCAACAACGTTTTCCTCAACGTGGTAATATTTTCTACAACGTTTATATTAAACGTTGTAGATATCATTATACAACGTTTAGTTAAACGTTGTAGATCTATTTATACAACGTTTATATTAAACGTTGTAGATATCATTATACAACGTTTAGTTAAACGTTGTAGATATCATTATACAACGTTTAATTAAACGTTGTAGATATATTTCTACAACTTTTTAGAAACGTTGTAACAGTCAAGAAAAAAAAAAAAAAAAAAGAATTATTTTATTTTCCTCCCCACCACCTCTCCCGCCCCCGCGCCCCTGCCCCCCACCCAGCACCACCATTAATTTCAGTTGAAAAACCATAAAACAAATTGACAAATAGAGAAAGACCGGAGTTTGAGAAATTTCATAAATAACATAAATTAAAAATAGTAGTTATACAATAGGTGCTACTGCTCTTTCGCTAAGATACATAATTTAAAATCGATTTAAACTATCAACAACCTGTACAAATAATGCATTAGACCAAATCTTCTTTGCTTCTATCTTCATTAGCTGCCACAAGTACTTGCCCCCACTCACTGACCTGAAAAAATAGTAAATCCTATTTTCAAAAAAAAAAAAAAGAAGAAGGAAAGTATAGTTTCAATAAGATTATGCATTTTTATACAGAACCTCCAAAACAACAAGCGTGAAGCTTACCGGAGATTCCTTGTGCACTTGCTGCATGAGCAAGCATCAATTTCCCATTAGCATCACCAATTACAAGTAAGGGACCTAAATCACCAAAAGATGTGTCAAGGAAACAGGACATGTAGAATGTGGCAAGAGAGAGAAAACCATGACTGACCAGTTTACCTTTAATTTCTGGCAACTCGCAAACATAAATCACAGAAATATCACCAGGACTTGATGCAAGCTGAGTTTCAAGGACTGGACCATTTGTCGTGGAGATTGGTTGTAATAAAATAGCTGATATTTTAACAACTTCATCATCTATAAGAACAAGAGGGTCTACAAACCTATGTGGTTCAGTTACAGTGGGGCCGAAGCTACGTGTGTGAACCATGGCCGCGTTAGGGATGAATGATTTCATTGCATCAACTAAATACTTAAAATCTGATGGACCCCACGCATTTACCTTCAGATAATAGGAAAATCATGTTAACTTATTCAGCAACATTGGCAGTAACGTATGTGATCATAATAAAAGCAAAACAGAGATAACTCAAGCCATACGCACAGACATTCCTTCTTCGCCCATGCCAGCCAATGTCAACAAAAGACCTGCAAGTCAATATTATAGAATAATGTCATCCATTCAGAAGAATAAATTAGATCATAACTATCATAAACAGCAGCAACAAAGATCCTAAACCTGGGACAAATATGTAACACTTTGGCAACAGATAACTATTTCATTAGAAAGACCTTTAAAAGCTAATGAGTTTAGACCCAAAAATCATTTAATTCCGAGTTCGGATGAATTATTTATGAATTTTCTAAGTTGACGGGATTCGGAAAGCTTCTACCATGGACTGCTCCAGAAACAGGTATTCTGAGAATAACAAACACATTCTCTTGATCTGAAAGTACAATACTTGGAAGCCTTACAGAAAAACATCCAATTTAGACACTAAAATCACTTGATTCCGAGTCCGGATGAATTTACTATGAATTTTCAAAGATTAACTTTTCTTTTAACGATTTTTACTATCCTTCTGTCAAAAACCGAGATTATGGGAAACATTTATAAGGTTTCAGATTCTAAAACCTATTCCATTCAAAAGCTCTCGAAAAATTAGTCAAGTTAGACCCAAAGATGACTTCTTTCCGATAAAAAACGAGCAACTTATGATCAATTCTTTTTTAACAGTACATAACAGGGACTAAACAGAATTTAAATTAAACTCATAGACCAACCTGCAAATTTCTAAGTACAGGGACCAGATTATAAACATCACAAACTCAGGAATCAAACGGAAATATTTAGAGTTCAGGGACCAAATAGGGAATTTTGAAATTAATTCCATTTTCATGAACCCAGCAACTATTATGTTTCATTTTCTTCAATACACAAGCAGTGCACATTTAGACAAGAACCATACTAGTATCATATTCATAAAAATCTAAAAAATTAATCAATATTACAACAATTCACCTTCTTTAATTATTGTCAGATACATAAACACACACCAGCAGCACAACCATAAACAATTGATCTCTTCACATTAAAAGATAATTTAGCAAATCATGTTTAACACTAGTTTAACCCATAAAAATTGTTCATCTTCAATTGCAAGCTACACATAGTACACACACTCACAACAAGAGCACCTCATACACACAAGACAGAATCTATAGAGATGGTATCTCTAAGCTGCAATTTTAGTTAATGAAATTAATGATAAACAAAATGATTTAAATTGAGTTACTAACCTCGAGTTAATATGGTAGCTATTACAAAAGTCAAAATTGGCAAAGAATACCTGTAGAAGAATTGATGCCTTTGCATATAACACTCCATCTGCTGGTAGCATAATTATAAGCAACGTATTTTTTAAGCATATTTATTGCCTTCAGAATTGTAACGTAGAATTACTGAAATGACCTGTAGAAGAATTGATTTTGGCGATTCTTTGTCTTCTTCCTTATCATCCTCAGCAACCTCACAAAACGGAACCAAGTTCTTCCAAATCTGCAATCACCCTTGTAACGTACTGTAATAACCTGGTTATTACAGTACGTTGCAAAGGTGATTCCAGATTTGGAAGAACTTGGTCCCGTTTGTGAGGTTGCTGAAGATGATAAGGAAGAAGAAGAATTGCCAAAATCAATCCTAAAGGGCACTTCAGTAATTCTAGGTTGCAATTCTAAAGGCAATAAATATATTTGTTGCTTATAATTACACTTATGTTTTGTTCCATTCCAGGTTATTTAACTGCAAAACGGAAATAAGTAGCCATTAGTTTGGGAGGGAGGGAGAAATATTTTAACATTTTAGGAAAGTGGGACGTAGCAAGGAAAGTGGGACGTAGCAACAGGATAACCAAAAAAGATATTGGTGCAAGTTGTTATAAGACTGAGGGAGTAATTCATAAAGTTATTATTCAATGGGGCTCTTGATTCATTCAGACATTTAAAACTGCAAAGGTGAATCACAACTAAAACAGACTCAAAATTTCAGGCCCTTACTAGTATAAAACCAAAAGAATCATTATAAAAAGAATCATTATAAAGATGACTAGAATTTTGCTAGTAATATTTCAAAAATGACATCAAACATTGAAAAGGGAAATGCCTATTATTCATGCTTTGCTGGGTAAACAAACGGAAATGCCTATTATTCATTAATTTGGACTACTCTCCAGCTAGTTCATTTGTAAATCAACCAGAAAATTGATAATGACATCAAACATTGAAAAGGGCTCTTGCTGGGAAGTAAGTATATAAACAGGCACACAAAAGGCCATCTCTTTCTGGTGATTTTTTTTATCGATCAGAATTAGGACTCAAATGAGTACATCTCTGATAGTAAACAAGCCATTACATGATCCAACAACTTGGGATGATCGAATTAGATAGGGGTAAAGGGTAAATCCAATGTGAATTGAATTTCATTTTTTTTTTCCAGAAAAGAATCTGCAGATTGTGGGTGCACTAATTTCTGGTATAACAAGTATGGTACGTACGATTGTCATCGTTATGTGACTGATTTTCTGTGTGCTTGATGATGAAGGAAGGATCATGAATGGTGGAGTACCATGATTTAGAGACGGAACGGTACCTGACCATGAAGGGAATAAAACAAACATCCCTCTTTTCTGCCTCTTCCCATCACCTCTACCGGTCATGTTCATTTTCAGGTTTGGCTGCGACATGACCATTTATTTTCTTTATGTTACAATCTTCAACAGCTCCGAGTATCTTATCTGTAAATCAAAAAGATTTAGTTCAAAACCTTCTTTATTAGACTTAAGATACTCCTTCCACGTAGGAAATTCAGTAATTAAAAAATCAGAAGCCTTACCTGCAATTGTGCAAAAGCCTCATCCATTCTACCCAATCTTCTCTTGTACTTCGCTGAGATGCCTCTCCAGCAGAGCATAATCGACTATCATCAACCTGTATAGAACTTTGATAAGATGGATATATTTAAAGGAGTACTTTGCAGAAAGTAGGAATGCATGAGTGGATCATTACCTTTAACGGGAATACATGAGTGGTATTTTTTTCCCTTCCCCCTCCTCCTTTATCCGGGCTTGGGACCGGAAATGCAATTCTATATAGCAATCGCATTGGCGGAGTTAAAAAGGGGTTTGTATCTCCCAAAATCAATTACATAATAATAACCAAGTAATATCAAGTTCTCATATCATCGTAGCAATAACCCAAAACAGTAGAAATAAATCAAAACAGGAAACATACATGTCCAAAATAAAAGATCCAAAGTACACCAAAGCAGTAGGATCAAAGGGTACATCCAAAATAAACCAAAACAAGAAACATAGATGTCCAAAATAAACCAAAACAGGAAACATAGATGTCCAAAATCAGATTGTTAGGACAAATTTAATCAAAAGATATGACATCCTTATGCCATGCGACCGTACTCTGAACTGCGTCTTTAATGATTGACATGTCTGAGTTAGGCCTCCACAATGGAGCAGTAGGTTCTATGGGTACATCAACCCAAACCTTCCAAACATCCTTTCCGAGGCGAACGTGGTGCACTAAAGCATTCGGATCCATGGAAGCAACTCTACCCTCAGCAACAACCGTCTTTTGCCAATTCATGTACATCATTAATTTGCATTTACGCTCAACATTGACATTAACAGGAGTATCTTTTGAGTTTGCTTTGTCCACTCCCGCTCGCACGAGGCAATCACGAACATTAGAGCTACCATTATGTGAAGAGGGAGAGGGTGTCTTTCCACTCAGATTATCCCTAGAACCAACACTAGGCATCCGCGAAGAGGACATGATTGTATTTGATGAATTCCCCTTTGAAACCAAATCCTAGTAAAAAAAACAAGTTAACATATAAGTGGGAAATGTAAATCCAAAACAATGTGATTTACTAAACAATACTTGCCTGCACTAATTTCTTCAACACATCCACTTCATTTGTCAAATCTGAAACTGTTTTTTCAAGTGCTTGAACCTTCTTTGAACTATGTGCGTGAACACCTAATTGAGATGGGGTAATACCAAATCCCATCCCTCTAACTCTTCCATTTCGCTCGGGTCCAATTGCTTGAGATAATGCATCCTCGCTAATTGATAATGATGACAAAGGAGTGGTTTGAGAGGAATTGAACTCTTGGATTTTACTCTTGAAAGTTCATAAAAATAAGTATTAATAATAGATAGTGACAACAATTAAAGAAAGTATGATTACATTGAAATGTCACTTACCACACAATCAGCAATAAATGGCGTCGGAGCGTCCCCATTCTTCTTAGTGTGAGCTTTAATCCAAACATCTGCTCTCCTTATAGGTACTTCTGGATTCTCTTTTCTCTAGAAAAGATAAAAGGCTATTTAAATTAAAAGACATAAACTAAAACATGCATTAATGTGTTAGTAAGTTTATGAAACAATACCATTTCATCCTCTAGTCGAGCATACCCCTTCCTACTCATTGTATGTGGAGTTTGATTATTTGCCCTAATGTCCTTATACTTTTCACTCTTCACCTACACCATTTTTTATGTAAACAAGAGTATATAACTAATTTTTTATGTAAAAAAGAGTATACATTACTAAATAATTATAAAAAATAAAGCGTACCTCAAATTCTGGAGATAACTTTTCTGCTATAAATTTGTTCCACTCTTCAGGCTTTTCAATGTTACTTGGTTTAAGTGCTGCAAATTTGGCCTCCTTATCTCGCATTTTTGATGCATTTCTAATAGATGTTATCAGCCTTGATTTACACTCCCTCCAACGAAGGCCCATTACTTGAATAAAAAGCTTCTTATATAAGTCATCAACATTGAATCTTGCCTGTACAATAGATAGACGAGTTCACAAATAATGTAACATGTACAGTTGACTTTTTGTACACTCATTTAGGGACAGGAGTAAATAAAGATTACCTTTACGCATGTCCACAAATCATCCTTTTTTTTCTGCTCAACATTCCTCCGATCATCATAAGTGACCGGCACAAGCTTTCGTGCCATCGTACCCAGGTATGAAGATAACCACTTAGAGTGCAGACCGATAGGTTGTCCCCTTTCATTAAATTCCACCTCTACGCGTTCTTTAGCATTTAAGCTTAATGTTCTCATCTTTGTAGGACCTCTTTTCTCTTTGTCAATCGTTCCTCATCTTCAATTTGTTGATCAACAGGAACTTCAGGAGAAGGCATCCTTTGCACATTAAAATGTTAGACAGGAGAGGGATTTGATCCTCTTTCAGAATCCCGAAGGCCTTCATTTCCTTGTTGCGAGATTGAAATTGCTGCTAATCTTAATTTCTTCGTGTGCTTCTTCCCAGGTTTTGAACTCTGTATAATTATTATTAAATCAGATTAATACAAAATATATACATAACAGGTGAAAAATTACAAATATATGAACATTGTTACACTCTGGATATGAAGCACCTTTCTAACACTAAAAGAAACAAATAAAAGTCCCCAAAAAATATACTCCTTCCATCCCAAAACAAACTTCTCATTTATCCAATGCAAGCAGCTTTCTGGGACAGAAGGAGTATCTATTTTTTGATGATGATAAAATTTAAGTCTTACCTCTACATTGTCATTAACCATTATGATGATGTTAACAATTAACTAAGGTCCAGTGTTCACAAGCTCTCAAGATCCACCTGTCATGATAAGAGTATACCATAAGAAATATGTTAGTACAAGCAATAAAATAATACATATGCTACACAACAAATAAATAAATATAAACAAATATGCATGTAAAAGTAAATAAGTAAAGACTATCTGCTAGTACAAGTAATGAAATATACAAATATGCTATATTTTCAAAGTTCATTCATTTTCCAAACCCCACAACTATAAACTGCTGTAAAAGCTAAAGTTCTGAGACAAATATGCACTCTTTCTAATTCTGAAACTTTTTCCATTCAAACGCTCTCCGAAAATTAGTCAGAATGGACTCAAAAATCATGTCATTCCGATTAATAACGAACAAGTTATGATTTATTAAACTTTAACTAGATTTGTTAACTAGCAGGGACCAATCTGAATATTTTCGCAACTCGCCTTCTTCAACCTTAGGAACTTGTACAGCAACATGATTTTGCTGTTAACATTGCATTCCAACTATTACTACTTCATAACCCCAATTAAAATCTCAATCATTTAATTTACATGTAACTTTGTTTCATTCAATTCTATAACAAAACCAAATTACCTCAATTTAAAACCATATCACAATTCTAGTAAACAATATTAACAATTTAAGATATATACGAAGCACATGAACACACACACAGTTAAAAACGCATAAACACTGGTTTTATTTATCGTAACACATCTGATTCCAAGTAGCTTCTTTCGCAAAATGGTTCCACCATAGTAATGAAATAAACATATATACCACAAGTAATGAAATGAATAAGTATGGCAGTACAAGTAATAAATTAAAAGTATACTCATACCAATTTTCCATCACAACCCACTCTTGCGCAACTACTATCTTGGGGGTCACTGGTTTTATCAAGAAAAGATACATCCATTGGGTTATACGGCAATTCATCGCTCTCATCCTCGTTGTTATCATAGATTTCCATATCATTATAACCTCTAGGTGGTGGTCTCACAACAACTTGCCAATTTGATGTATTGCTTTCTTTCCAGTAGAATACTTGTGAGGCTTGTGTTGCTAGTATAAAAGGATCTCCTTTAAATTGATCTTGAAATTGATTGAAGTTAACTAATGTAAATCCATCATCAACTTTCACTCCACGATAAATATTCGCCCAGTCGCACTTAAATAAAGGAATCTGAAAAATGTGATAGTCCAACACTATAATGTCACGCAAGATCCCATAGTGACCTATTGTGCTGCTACTACGTACTGTAGTTGCTTCAAGTGAAACACCACTATTCTGTGTGGACTTTTCAGTATCATTGGTGCGAAATCGACGGCCATTTATTATAAAGCCAGAATAGGAGATTGCTTGCCTACTAGGCCCATACGCTAACCACTTTATTGTTTCAGAAACTTCACATGTGGCCCTTTGCTCTTTAACCTCATTTTTGAACCAATTAGAGAAAGTCTCCGAATGCAACTTTGCAAGATCATCATCAGACAGATTGGCATGTAACATCTTCAACTCTTCCATGCGCATCCTAAAATAAAGAATTAGTGAAAAACATTCTTAAGGTATAAAGTGGACAAAATTTCATTGAACTTAAATTTACTCTTCATATGGTTCAACTTCTGCCGTATTAAACAACACATAACGATGACCATTCAGCATGTCTTCCTCAGACAATATAGTATGCTCTCCTTTAGAAATTGGTCGCCCCTCAAATGTTTTTTCATCTTCAGAATCTTCATTACGATCGTGGGTTTCACCAAGTGCACAAGCTTTCTTAATGTACTCACTACAAAATCTCATGGACTCTTCCGCAAGATAGTTTTCACATATGCATCCTTCAGGACGAGCAGGATTTCTAACATATTCCTTGCATATCTTCATAAATCTAAAAAGAATGAATACAAAATGTAAAGGACGAATATTTTTTTTAAGGATACATAATCTCAAAGAAAGGTTTAAAATACCTTTCAAACGGATACATCCAATGAAATGTATTTGGTCCACAAATACGTGTTTCTCGTCCTAAATGCATTGTCAAGTGAATCATAATATCGAAGAATGAAGGAGGAAAATATCTTTCAAGCATACACAACGTCTCAACTATGTCTTCTTCCGCGCCTTCAATTTTTTCGACATCAACCACTCTTTGGCTTATATCATAGAAAAATGAACACAAACGAAGTAATGCATTTCTTGGCCCTTTCGGTAAAATTCCTCTCAGTGCGACTGGCAATAATTGTTGCATCAATACATGGTAATCATGGGACTTGAGTCCAAGTATCTTTGCATCTTGTGCAAAACAACTGGCAATATTTGAACTGTACCCGTCTGGAACCTTCAAATTTCTTAGTCGCCAATAAAATGTCTCAATCTCAGCATCTGTTAGCGTATGTTGGGCTGCTGGAAGAAATACTTTCCCATTGCCTTCAACCCTTGCGTGCAACTCAGGTCGAATTCCCATTTCTTCCAAATCTTTACGAGCACTAGGACCATCTTTTGATTTTCCTTTAATATCAAGCAAAGTGCAAACTACACTCTCACCACAATTCTTTTCAACGTGCATCAAATCTAAACAGTGGCGAACTGGCAGATGCTGAAAAGAAGAATATTATATAGAATTATTAACTAATAACTACATCATTATATTGAATGTATTATTGAAATTTAAAATTTATCATACCTCGTAATAAGGCAACTCAAAAAAGATTGTTTTTTTCTTCCACATGATGACCTTTACTTTCTTCTTTTTATTTTCCTTCTTCCTTTTCTTTCGTCCCTTACCCTTTCCCCGTCTATGTCTTGTTTCTTCATCATTACTCATTTCATCCCATTTTCCAAAATCATTTTCAATCCCATTAACAACTTCTAAAACTTCCGAGCCAGTCAATAATGGAGGTTTCTCTCTCTTCTCATGGGTTCCATCAAACCAACTCTTCTTTTTTCGGTAAGGATGGTAGGGTGGAAGGAACCGCCGATGGCCCATATATGCACATTTTCCGCTGTGGCGTAGCCATATTGAACTAGTGTCAACACCACAAATAGGACATGCCTTCTTTCCTTTAGTCGTACACCCAGCTAGATTTCCATAAGCCGGAAAATCATTAATTGTCCACATGAGAATGGCCCTCAAATTAAACATACTTTTCGTATAAGCATCGTACACCTCAACCCCACTTATCCATAACTCTTTTAAATCTTCAATCAATGGCCTCAAATATACATCGATATCATTTCCGGGTTGCTTTGGCCCAGGGATTAACAAAGTTAGCATCAAATTTTCCCTTTTCATGCATAACCAAGGGGGGAGGTTGTAGTTAACAAGCATCACAGGCCAGCAACTATGTGTAGAACTTAGATTACGGTAAGGATTAAATCCATCCGTAGAAAGTCCAAGCCTAAGGTTCCGAGGATCAGATGAAAAACTAGGCCATTTACTATCAATAAATTGCCACTAGGGCGAGTCAACCGGGTGTCGCATCTTGTTATCCTTACTACGATGACTATTATGCCACAAAATTTGTTCAGAATTCCCAGATGATCTGAACATCCTTCTAAATCTGGGAATTATAGGGAAGTATCTCAAGACCTTGGCTGGTACCCCCTTCTTGATTTTACGCTCATCTCCTTTTCCTACAACTTTCCACCTGGATTTCCCACACCTCGGGCAGTTGTCTAGATCTGCCAACTCTTTTCTAAACAGACAACAATCGTTAGGACATGCATGTATTTTTTCATAACCCAAGTCAAAAGTCTTAAGTAACTTTTTAGCCGCATATGTAGAATTAGGAAGTTCATTCTTCTGTGGAAGCATGTCACCTAAGATTTTGAGAAGCTCGGTAAATGCTTTATCAGAAATACCATTAATAGCTTTATGTTTGAAAAGCACAACTGTGGCTGTCAACTTTGTATAGTCACTACAACCCGTATACAAGGGAGTTTCTGCATCTTCTAATAATTTTGAAAACTCCTCATCTCCCATTGCTCCATTATAATTTGGAACCTCATCCTCGTCACGTGCATCAACGAACATCCTGTATGTATCCGATATTTCATCGCGATCACATGTCATTTTGGAGGAAGTGCTAGGACGTTCTTCCCCATGAAAAATCCATACGTCGTATGTCTTATCCATCCCATACATCACCAAGTGTGAAACTACTTCATCACTAGTTTGATAATCCATATTTCTGCATCGAGTACAAGGACATCGAATTTTGGAAGGATTTCCTAGCTTTCCCAAACTTACTGCTACAAATTTTATTACCCCTTCCATGTATGCCGGACTTGGCCTACAAACAAAAGTATATATATTATGTACAAGCTAGCACAAGAAGACATCTAAGTACTAAAACCACTTTTGAGCTTAGAATAAAACCTTGGCATATTCACCCAAGCTTTATCCATCGAATAAGAATTACGAGTTCACCTAAAGTATCAAGAGCACTACAAAAGTTGATAAGATTAGTGTAGTAGGCTGAACCGTATGGTTAAGCAACTAAAAGTATACACTAAGACAAGTAGCTCAACAGCATATCAGTAAAAATGCACACATGATACTCAACATAAAATGATGCTTTAAAATACAACAACTAGCAGAAAATGCTAAAGAGAAAGGGGGTAAGAGAACCTTAGCAGAGAGAAGGAACCGAAAAGGGTTTGGGTTTTGGAGAGCCAAAGAAAAAGATTGACAGTAACACAAAGAATTGGGAAACCGTTAACGAAGACAACTTATCAACACATGCATTGTAAAATTTCTCTAGTTACGTCAAGAAACCCAATCATTTCCAGTTCTCAAGGCTTAAAATTAAAAAAAAAAAAAAAAAAAAAAAGAAAAAAAAATCCGATTCAGGAACTTCCAAATCAGAATATACGAATTGATGATGGTCGATGTGAAAAATCTGATCAACAATTCAGAATATACGAGTTGAAGATTGAATTCGAAGAAGAGGACTTACCACCAGTTACCAGAAGGCGGCGACGGCGATGGCGATGGTGGCGCTGCGACTGGTTACAGTGGGTGTTAGTGGTCCGGTGACTTGACTGTCGAATAGAGAGAGAGGAGAGTCGATAAAGAAAGAGAATTGATGGCTCTAGAAGGAATTGATGAATTTTCGTAATTAATTAGAAGGAGAAGGATTGATTTCGCTTACCTGAGTGACTGAGTCTGAGAATCTGAGATAGGAATGGCAAGAACCCTAGATTTCGTTGGGGAGGCGGAGAATGGCCGGTCTGCTGTCAAGGAGGCATCTCCAGAGGCTCCGACGATCCTTGTCATTGTGCAGAGCCGGAGGTGAACTGATTTCCCCACCTCCGACTAAATCGACGCCAGATTTGATGCTCAGTAATCGTCGATTCTTACATTTAGTATTTGGGAGAATCAATTTGGTGGAGGGGTTAGGGCACAAGAGAGAAGAGGGAGAGAGAGGCCAGGCTAGGGGTTTTTCTTTCCCCTTGTTGCAATGTTGATTTTTTGTTGGGGGGGGGGCGCGAAAGAGTGAGTGCGCGGAGTGAAATTTGAGCGCCCGTTCAAAATTTTCAGTTTTTTTTTCTCTTATTATTTTAACCCAATTAAGAAACGTTGTATTAAATGTGCTTTACAACTTTTAAAATAAACGTTGTAATATTTTTTTTTTACAACGTTTACTGTCCAAAACGTTGTACTGTTTACAACGTTTGTCTCAGAAAAAGTTGTCTTTTACCAATATTACAACGTTTGAATAAGTGCAACGTTGTTATTTATGATATATTACAACGTTTGTTGTAAAAACGTTGTATTACAGCTTTATTACAACGTTTCTTAGCAAATGTTGTTAAAAAAAACGTTGTAAATGACTGTTTTTGTTGTAGTGATTACTAATGAGTCTTATCCAACACTATATAAATGTATAGCATAGGCTTACTTGTAAAAGTATTTCACACCTATAAATATATATACACATATATAATACTCCCCCGGCCCAAAACACTTACAGTTTTAGGATAGATTTTTGTCCTAAATAAAGTTTTGCAGTTTTCCATTAAAGATTAACACATACTCCCTCCGTCCCACCTCTCTTAAAACTTAATTCCATTTTAGTCCGTTCCACTTCACTTGAGACTCCACAAAATGGTAATATTTTTATAATTTTATATTCAATCAACACCACCCACCCATTCTCTATTTTTATTTTCCACCACACAACTCATTCAACCAACCTACTATTAACCCTACTCATTCGCTCTCTTCATTTTCTACCACACATTATTCTTATTTTATTCTTTTTCCTTAGTTATTGTGCCCGGGTAAATATAAAGTCACAAAAAAATTCACAAAATTTGGCTTACAAAATGAGGTGTCATGACTTTCATTAGTGCTTTTAATTAGAGTGTGCCTGGTCCACAATCGATGCATACTCGCCACCTCATTTTGTATCCATCATTTTGTAAAATTCTTTTGTGCCCCTAGCATTGCCCTATTATTCCCACCTCTTAGGTTTCAAGTGAGGTGGGACGGAGGGAGTATTTACCAAAACTGTCTTTATTTATAATAGGTAGTTGTTACTGTAAAATTATTTAATTGCATAGATACTTGAATTAATCAAAGGGTAATAGTGTTTATTGATATGTATTGATTGCTTTTCTTAGTAGGTGTGCAAAGTCCTAAAACTACAAATATTTTGGGACATATGAGTATAAATTATAATAATTCATTACTATGAGAGAATTACATATGAATAGAGATGATGGAGTTGAAGGAAAAGAAACACATCTGAATGTATTTCTACTTGGTGAGTTATTTTGGTAAAATTGCTACAAAATAGAAACGTGAGGATAAAGAGACGCATTAATATAAAGATTATTAAAGTAATCATACCATAGATTTGGTAATGATTGTATAGAATTTATTTTATTTTTAGAAGAAACAAAAAACTACTTGTATACTGCTAGAATTAGGATAGTTTTTTTTTTCTTTTTGAAACCAGAATTAGGATAGATTTTTTCTCAAAAATTTAGGAGTGTCATCCGGCAATTAATTACTTAAATTGAATTAGAAACTCTAAGCGATAATATATTACATTAAATATGAAAGGATCATCCTCAAATCTCATGTCTTTTACCAAATAAAATGGATGTATAACGCGGTTTCCAAGTTTCTATTTATAGAGAAGAGTGTTTGAGAGGAAACTGTTTTAAAAAGGGGCTCCATCTACTTCAGCCTTTATTTATATATAGATGTTCATTTTATATTGAAATTTATTGCAGGGATTGATTGTACTTTTTTTAGTAAAGTAATACTCTCTTCGTCTCAAAATATAGTATCTCCTTTTGAGCATCTTTACAATTAAAAAAAAATACAATTAATACATGTGAAAAAGTCTCATATACCCCTAAAATAATCCAAGTATTTATGCAATTAAATATTTGTGCAACAAATAGTTTACAATCATTAATAAGGGTATAATTGGTATACAACAACCAAAAACCCTTGAATAGTAAAACGACAAATATTTTGAGACAACAATTAACTCTCAAAACGACATATATTTCGAGACGGAGACAGTATATGGAAGAAAAAAATTAAACAATGGTACTAGCTTATGGTACTTATAATAATTAAATTTTTTAAAACATGTGAAATTTTTTAAAATGACAATTATTTTAAACCAAGTAGAGCACTAAAACTCAAAAAATGCTCAAAAAAAATTGTATACAAAATAATTTGGTAATAATTGATTGGATTATGTTTTTATAACTCTTGATATTCATTAATTAAATATCATATTTGTGAGTGCCAATAATTAGATAAGAGATCACCCCTAGTATATGGTCGAGATCAATTTTGTACGCACATGTGATGTGAGACCCACAATAAAATCAATTAATATTATCTGTAGATTGAAAACTGAGGAGATATGTATGGTCGACCGCATGCATAAACCCTGCAGCAAATTAACCAGAGAAGCAATTTCACTTCATTTTAAATCTATAGTAATATAAAAATAAAGAAATATACTATAAAAAGGAAAATTCACAAAAATGTTGTTTTCCAAAATAGGCATTTGATCGCTTGTGCGGAAACGATCGTAACTTTTGACTCCAAATGAATTACAGAACGCACAACATATCAAATCGAACGTCGTACCGAAACAAACAAAAGTTCATTATCTTTAATTTGGTAAAAGCAGTCAACTTTGCATTTTTGCATGTAAAATGATTTTTATATAATAATTTTTACTTTTTTAATGTAGTGAAAAATTGAAGTTTAATCAATATATAGTCAAAAAAATCTCTAATATACATATATATATATATATATATATATATATATATAGTCGCGCTCCTGTGAGAACCATTTTATATGAGAACCGTGAGAACCAATCATAACCATTAGATTAGAAGAAAAAAAATCAAGGGTCCAGATGTTAGATACATTGTATACACTTGGATACATTAGTTAATATTCGAAAAACAATTGGATACATTAGTTTTTAACATAGTGTATCCAAGTGCAACACTTAATATTCGAAAAACAATTGGGTTTAACGCAATATCTATACCGTTAGGTCCGTCCGAATCACAACTAAGATCGTTCCAAACTCACCCGACACCATGTCCGACACCAAGTCTATGCAAGAGGCCCGTGATCTCAAGACTCGAATACAAAGGGAAGTAAGTCAAATGGTCGAAGTAGGCGCCACCGCCCTATACACCGACTTCAAGCAGAAAATGGAGGGAGAATTCATGACTCGCTTACGAACCCAAAGGGAGTACTATGAGAAAGAAATTACAATCCTTCACAGAAGTCTCCAATCTCAAAAGGATAACTATGAAAATAAGATTTGTACTCTTCAAGCATGTCTGCAAACTCAAGAAGAATGCTGCAGCGAAGTAACCCCCGTTAATGCTTTCAACAAAGGAAAGATCAAGTTCTATACCGTTCCCCTTCCTAAAAGAGGAAAAAGAGAGAAAAAACAAAGGCGCTATGACAAGCTTGAAGGTATTACTCAAGAGGGTCTCCTCGACATCCTCGTGAAGGAAGGAAAGATCACACCAAGAAGTCCTCCTACTACACCAAGGTAACTCCCTCCTAATCATGCTCATCATCTCTACTGCAAGTTCCACCAGTTTAGTGGCCATGACACCGACTCTTGTCACCATTTGAAGGATGTGATCCAAGATCTCATTGACAACAAGGAACTTGAAGCGCCGAATGTCATCACCAATCCGCTCCCCTAGAGACGTGAAGAAGAATGAAGCCTCAAGAAGAAATCAAGGTCAACCACTTTGGGGCTACAACTATCCTCTCCCTTTCTCCCTAGAAATAGAATAGGTTTTAATTTCCTAGTATGAAATCGAAGAGTCGTTCTATCATTCTAGTCCATCTCCCTCCTTTTCTAGTTTGTGTCAACTAAACTATCGAGTCTGTTTTGAATTCTAGTTATTAATAAAAGTCATTCTTATTCCTATACAATACTCTAAGGTCGTTCTACCTTTTGAATTTCTCTCTAATTCATACAAATGGATCCGCAAACATAAATGTCATTAATCTAAAACCTTGCAATTGATAATAGAAATATCTAAACAAGTTTTGGGAAGAAGGCCTGGAGGCTACATATTACTATCACCGCGCTCATGGCAGAAGTCGAAGGACCACAATTGAAGAAAGCCGAAGGCATTATCATTCCCAAAACTCAAGCTTTCATAACCCCACAAAGAAGGAGTTTCAACCACACATAATGAAGTTAAAAAAGGAGGCCTCTCATCTCCTCCTACAACGAAGATCAAATCCAAACGAAGAAAAAAGTGAGACTCCTAACTTGAAGACTGTCTCCATCATCCGTAGATATAACTCATGAAGAAATCCAAAGAGCGCACTAATGATTAGGCCTTCTCCTCAAAACTTGTCAAGACATTTCTATATGATTCACTTGTAAAAATGAATTGAACAAACACTTAAGATATCAAAAATAAATACTAGGGTCCATTAAAGGTAGAACTATCTTTTTAGTACTTTGAGACAAGCAGCGTTCACTGTTGAGTCTAGGGGCTTCCTCTCTCATACACTTCTCTTTGAAATCCAAGCATCAAGGCTAGGGGCTTTTTATTCTTTCCGTCCCCTTCCGATTCCTATTCAAGATATACGAACCGTCAAAGTAAATTTGCACTAGGGGCTATCCTCTTTGCCTCTAACTCTCATTACAAAGTGCTATATCCTCACCGAGTTGATGCTTGGAATTCCCGAAAGCCAAGTGATAGCTAAAATGCCTATACATCCAAACCCAAAAATCTCGCATGTCTCTCCCCCAATAAGAGACAAAACTACTCTCCTCTCTGAGTCATCTTCGAGTACATACTTTGTCAAAAAAAATAGTAATGAAAAGAGACGCAAAAGATGTACGAACTCGTCAAAGTAAATCCGCACTAAGGGCTATCCTCTTCGCCTCTAACTCTCATTACAAAGTGCGTTATCCCTACCGACTCGATGCTTGGAACAACTTCCCAAAAGCCAAGTCGATAGCTAAAATGCCTAATACATTTAAACCTAAAAATCTTGCATGTCTCTCCCCCAATAAGAGATAAAACTACTCTCCTCTCTCATCTTATTCATCTTCGAGTTCATACTCTGTCAAAAAAAAATGAAAAGAGATGCAAAAGAGATGCCCGCTAGATTGAAAACCCGAAAGGGCGGTCTAGGCAAAAATCAGGGTGCGTCACAAAAATAAAAATAAAAAAAATAAAAATAAAAAAAGAGACGCAAAAGAGATGCCCGCTAGATTGAAAACCCGAAAGGGCGGTCTAGGCAAAAATCAGGGTGCGTCACAAAAAAAATATAATAATAATAAAAAAAAAATAGGGAGAACATTCTTCAAATCATTTCTTCTTCAACCTTCCTCTTTCCTTAAATCAATCAAGCGGGGGAGCACTCTTTTTCAAGTCAAAACAGCCTCATAAGCCTGTTCACGGATTCATCTACGTCATACAAGATTCTTGGGGTTTGACTTAGACCAAAGCATGAAATCAACATGGGGAAATAGAATGCGCCTCTCATAACCCTTCACCGGAGACTTTCGGACATGGAATTCTAGAGTGATTCAAAAGTACGCACGGCCTACTTAGAGCTTGCACATCATTGGTTGTCAGACAAATAGTTGTCTCCCTTGACACAACATGACTAAAGGAATGATCTGGACGGATCATCTCGAGACAACCATCAAGGAAACTCCGTAGCATCATCTCTGCAGAAAACCTGATTAGGTCCCAACTTGTCAAACACTTGTCCCCGCACACACACACAAATCATCACATACAGTTCATCACCAATAAACATCCCATCGCGAATCCATATCATTCACACTACTTACACCAAGGTTGACCGACCAAGCACGCACATAAATTTATCACCGCCACATGAGTCTAATTACAATCTAAAATCAAAGCTAAATTGCTTGCTAGAAGAGGTTCTACTTGTTGTATTAACAGGTACAAGAACCAATCCATGCTTAAAGAAAATTCAACAGCATTCAGAGTTTCTGCATCCAGGACTTTCAATGTGGGAGCATTGGAAGAGGATAATGTCCAGTACATTCGATCAACCATTGACGAGGACATTCAGAAGTCTAAAAATCAACATCAAAATTGTCTAGTACTTTCAATGAGGAATTGGAAGAGGACACGTTAAGTATTTTCGATCAGCCATTGAAAGAGAACATCCAGGGATCCAGTACTTTCAATCAACTATTGAAAGAGGATAATATCCAGTACTCTCAATGTATGAGCATTGATTGCGGATATTCCCCAACTTCAACACTTCAACACAGTCTGCAACAGCAACACCGTTAATCGCGACACTCCATCAACAACAGAGGGCATATTCAGAATTGGGTCAAGGACATTGATTCCTCAGTATGGGGTACTCTCTAAACTCTAAACTTTACTTACCGCAATATTGCTTTCAAAATGATTTCCAAAATACCTAAAACCACCGTTTTTTCGTGTTTTCAGAGTCGAACTACATTTGGTCTGATTTGTAACGACCCCAAAATCACCCTAATTTTCTTAACTTAAAATGGAACTTTTATGTGCATTTTATGTGTTAGAAAATATTTTTATGACTTGCATATATTATTTGAGCATATGAGTTAGTTAAAGTGTTAGTAGAAATTTTGTTAAAAGGAATACATGAGTTAGTTGAAACTTTAGGGTTCAAAGTGTAACTTTAAAGTTTAGGGGCTTATTTGCTCAAAATGAAAGTAGAGGGACCAAAGTGGAAATTCTATAAAAATCTTCATATACTTATCTCTTCACCTTTTCCTCTCTGCGTGCAACATTTAACTCTCCATTTTCATTACTCTCTCTGGTCCACGAAGGAAATAAGTAAGTTCAACCCATTTCGATTTAATTCTTTTTATTTACTTACCCGTTTTAAAAACTAATTATATAAAAATGATCAGGGCGTTGAGTAGGTCATTTCTACCCGATTTAATTCTTTTTATTTACTTACCCGTTTTAAAAACTAATTATATAAAAATGATCAGGGCGTTGAGTAGGTCATTTCTACCCGAACAAAACATATTTCTACGATACTTTTTCCGGAAATAGGTAAGTTACTAATTCCCTTTAAATAGTGAAATGGTCATATATTTGCTATATGTGTGATATGTGGTGAAATTATTGTGAAAGGAATTTATTTGTGATACTTGTTTATTTGGGACAAATGGAGTATAATTATACTGGGTAAGTGACTTAGTTTGTATGCAAGGGAGTATATGGAGTAGTTTATATTGTGAAAATGTTAGTATAAGTGTGTGAAAGTATACTCCTATTTGTGGGACGGTAAAATATTAACTTGAGTTAAATGTTAAATAAGTATATTATAAAATTATACTATTATTCTTGAGACGGGGAAATGTATGAAAGTATCCCTAAATAAGTATATTGGTATATTAGAAAAATTATATTTATAATTGATACTAGTAATTGTTAATTTTGTGATTTGGGTAATATTTGTTATACTTGAAATATTGGGACGAAGGGGGTATATAGAATTGGTTCTAGTTGGGTGTTGTAATGGTTTGGAACTCAATTTGTATCCTTAATGAAGTTGCCAAAGTATGTAGTATATGTGTTACTTGTGGGACGGTAGGAGTAAAATTGAACTAAGGAATGAGTCTGGGTTTTGGCCCAAAATAGGAGGGGGCGCGCGCACCCTAAATAAGGAGGCGCACGCACCTCATTGACCAATCTAGGCAAAAGTGTCTAATCAAGGGAAGCGTGCGCACCCTTTTGGGTGGGGCGCGCGCACCCTTAGTTGGCCAAAAAGTGTGAGGATCTGATGAATGGAAGCGCGCGCACCCTTTTGGGTGGGGCGTGCGCACCTCCCCTGTTTTCCAGGTTTGATAGTTTGTTTAACTTGGTTATAAGAGGACAATTGTTTGTGTAGTCCTTGGGATTATTTAGGACCCGAACGTGAATGTGTATGACTTTTATGTCGTTGATGAAAAAGATTGGGTTGTGACTAAATGTCCTTATTATGGACTCTTTATGAGAAATCTTTTGTGTGCATCTTGTGATGTATTTGACTTAGTTCCTTCTTGGATTAAATGCCCCGGGATTTGTTTACCAAGTATTCATTACTGTGCTTCTTGTGAAAAGTCCAGCTGGTCTTGTTGTGAGTCAGCCAATGGAAGAATTATAGTGGTACATGTAAGTCCACTATAAGGTTTTCCATTGGAGTTTTTGAGTCAGCCAATGGAAGAATTATAGTGGTACATGTAAGTCCACTATAAGGTTTTCCATTGGAGCTTTTGAGTCAGCCAAAGGAAGAATTATAGTGGTACAGGTAAGTCCACTATAAGGTTTTCCATTGGAGCTTTTGAGTCAGGCGGTGGAAGAATTATAGTGGCACACAAGCCAAGTTCACTATAAGGTGTCCACTGTGCCTTCTTTGTTTTCCCAGTCCAGATTGGCCTTGGATGAGATGAATTGCTTCCTTTGGTGAGCACTTGGGTTATGACTTTGTGTCATATTTCCCTCTCTGGTTACTTGGTTCTATTGGTTATGGTTTGGTTTTCGGGATCCCGGCTTCAGCTATTTATGCTGCTCAGATGGTTTTCTCATATGGTTTTCCCTGATGGTTTTTCAGATGGTATTCTCAGACAGTTATGTTATTGGGTAAACATTGGCTTGGTATCCACCAGAGTGTGGGCTATGTGGTAATTGTGATATATGAGTTGATGTGATCTCTCATGTTATGTATTATATGCTATGTGATTACTTGTTGATATTGTTTCTTTATGATTATCATATCAGCATGTAACGTAGTTGCATTTTAGTAGCTTACTGAGATTTATTCTCACCCTTTATTTGTTTACTGTTTTAGATAAAGGCAAGTCCAGGGAATAGGACACTTGCACGGGAGGACGTCGTGGTGATAAGAGTTTTGGGATATGAGTCTTGTAAAGGCTACATTATGTAATGTATAACCTTTTGGGGTAGAGTATCCGTGACTTCATCATCTTTTAAAACTTATATTTTGGAAAATGTTGGTGTTTGTGTATTTGTAAACAAAGTTTGTAAGCCTTCGGGCTAAGTACTTTCGTTGTGAAAGTTGGTTGTAGAGTTTGTTTAAAAGTTAAGTGAAGTCTTTGAACTTCAAGTGTGTTTTTGTTAGACTTTCTAAAAGTATATTTCGAAAAAATTTCTAAAGAGTTTTATAACGTCTTCCACTCGTGTCCCGAGCGTGGGGCCAAGTAGGACCATGGGTCTGGGGCGCGACAGTTGGTATCAGAGCTAGGTTGTAGATGGTCTAGAATGACTATGTGACCTAGGAGGGTAGTTGTGTAGAGAATGGGTAACGTTGAGGGTTTTATGCAGGTACTTATTGAAATGGTTGGGACAGAAGGAGATCAGTCTGGGCCTTCAGGGTCGGGTAATGTTAGAGAAGAAATTCGAATGATGTTCCAAGGTATGTTTGAAACTGTAATGAAAACAATTGACGATATAGTTGAGCATAAAAGCAAGGTTGAAGCCTCAGATGTGACAAAACGAGGAGGACAGTTAAAACCACAACCCCAGCGTGGTGATAGTAAAGAATACCAAGGGACATCTTCGCAAGCTAAGGAATCTTTTCAAGGGTTACATAATAGAAGAACTCAAGGTAAACGAGTATGTAGCTATTGTCGAAAGACAGGACATTCAGAGGATAAATGTTGGAAGAAACAAGGCAAATGTATGAATTGTGGTCAGTTGGGTCATTTTCAGAAGGATTGCCCTAGATTTAAGGTACATGCATCGGGAAGTTCAGTTGGGTCTTTTCAGGGCCAGAAGAGGGATTCTTCAAGGAAGCTTAAGGTACAAGGTAGTGTTTTTGCCATCAATCAACAACAGATTTCAGATCCTTCTAATGTGATTGGAGGTATAATTTCTATGTCTAGTTTGAGGGCACATACACTTATAGACCCTGGATCTTCGCATTCTTATTTGTCTGTGCATTTGTTTCTCGATTGCATGTGTCTCCTGAGTATCTACCTTAGGTATTAGAGGTGTCTATCCTAAGGGGGAGTGTTTGATGATTGATAGAGTGTTGCGCACTTGTGATGTGCAAATTTGTGAGCATGTTTTACTTACTGGTTTAACTATATTGCTATAGCAAGATTTTGATAGTGTTGTGGTGGAGTCTTATATGCTAGTGTGCTTTAGTTAAGCATGGTAGATATATGTGTTTGGCATTCATGCTATTTATGCATTAAAGTTTAAATTTTTTTAGCACAAGGTTGTGCCTGGTATTTGGTTTAGGGGGTTAGCAGCAGAGTGTTTGCATCTAAAATTGAGAATGTACCCTTTCTTTGAGAAATCTCATATAGATTTTCTATTGAATAGTATATGTTACTTGATGAGAAGCTTGGGTTATCTTGAGTTGTTATGGTGCAGTGTGGCAGTGTTGATATCTAGTCCAATATGCTTATAACATCGGTTGAGTTACAAGAGTAGAAGCTTTAGTTTGAGATATTTTTTTGACAAGGGATTTATTTTGTTTAACATATCTACATGGGATGCATCAGTTGTAAAATCAAGGCATTACGTCTTCTTATTAAAGGATATATTATTTTGAGGGAGTTTCAACTCAGGCATAGCTTTTTATCCTTCAATGGAGGCAACAGTAATTGGAAAAATCCTACTTCAGTAGCAGCGGTATGTAAATTGTTGAGATTGGTATATGGTTAAAGAATCATTGATGGATTTCTAAGGTAGCTACACTGTTAACTATATGACATAGAAATACACACTTTTTCGATGGATTGGTAAGAATGGAACGAGTTTTAATTGTTGAAACGAGAGTTGATGACAACTTCAGTATTGATAATGCTTAATGGATTTGACTAGTATTACAGTTATCTAGAGGATATGATCAGTGTTATTATTTTCTAGTGGATATGTCGAGTTTTACCATTATAGTGGATTTAATATATTCATTATTCTTGGAGATGCTTTAAAAAGTAATTGAGATATTCATTCATTCAGAATGGTATGGTAGTTATGTATGCTTCGAGAAGATTGATTCATTATGAACCAAAATTATCCTACCCATAACTTGAGATTGATTGCGATTATACGTCCATTGCATTAGCGAATGACTTTTGTGGAGCTATATTTGAAGTGCTTACTGACCATGAGAGTTGATGTATTTGTTTCCTCAAGAAGAGTTATACAAGAGACAATGCAAGTAGAATACATGTTATATCATCCGGGAAAGGCAAGTGTAGTAGAGGATTTGACATATTGGAGTTTTTGTGAGTTGATACATGGTGTGATTTTGCGATTGTGGAAGCTTTAAGTTCCTACACTATTGAATGATTTCAACCATAGCATATTATCAATGGAATTTTAACTTTTGTAACAGAGTATGTAGTCAACACTTAGTGGAACCAATATGCATAATGGAATTTAACTACAGTTACTTGAAGAGTTACATTTTATTTGTTGACACGAGAAATTCTAAGCATTCAACTAAGTCCTTGAGTTGCGAATAATCTGGAAGTAAAATATCAGTGATCAGTTGGCTTGTCACAAACCTTTGAGATTTCTGAGTGGATATGAATCTATTGTGAAAAGTTTCATTGAAGGAGTTACACTGAATAGATGAGATCAATGATGTTGATTAATAGCGGATTGATTACCAAGTTTTCTCACCTTATTTATTTTGAGAGTATAAATGTTAATTCCAGTTGTTACTTATTTGTTCAGAAGATAGTGCGATTTCATGGGATGCCTACGAGCATGGTATTGGATATGGGTTCCTTATTTACATCTTGATTTTAGCAAGCAAGATAAAAGTCTAATTGAAGCTAAAGCCAAGGTCGGCAGAAGGCTTTGAATTCAGAATTGGGATATAGAACGACTTTTCATCCTCAGACAAATAGTAAGTCAGAAAGAACCATTCAGATTTTCGAGGATATGTTGAGAACTTGTTCAGTTGATTTTTAGAATTCGTGGGATATATCTTTACTTCTCGTGGAGTTTGCTTAATATATCAGTTCTTTTGAGATATGGGGAAGAGTTAGAGATCGGGCTTGTATTCATTCTCTTGACAAGGTTTATAATGTGTTCCATGTTTCGATGCTTCGAAAGTATGTGTATGATCCATCTCATGTGATATCTAAAGTTCCTGAGGATATTGAGCCGAGTATATCTTATGAGGAGCACCCAGACCAAGTCATTGATTCGAAGGTTCAAGAATTGAGAAATGAGAGTATTCCTTTTGCTCGAGCTGTATAGAGAAACCATAATGTGGAAGAATCTACTTGGGAGCTTTGGGATGAAATGAAAAGAAAGTATCCTTGATTGTTTGAGGGTTGAGGTAAGTGAATCCTAAAATTCGGGATGAATTTTATTTAAGGGGGAGTGATTGTAACGACCCCAAAATCACCCTAATTTTCTTAACTTAAAATGGAACTTTTATGTGCATTTTATGTGTTAGAAAATATTTTTATGACTTGCATATATTATTTAAGCATATGAGTTTGTTAAAGTGTTAGTAGAAATTTTGTTAAAAGGAATACATGAGTTAGTTGAAACTTTAGGGTTCAAAGTGTAACTTTCTAGTTTAGGGGCTTATTTGCTCAAAATGAAAGTAGAGGGACCAAAGTGAAAATTCTATAAAAATCTTCATATACTTATCTCTTCACCTTTTCCTCTCTGCGTGCAACATTTAACTCTCCATTTTCATTACTCTCTCTGGTCCACGAAGGAAATAAGTAAGTTCAACCCATTTCGATTTAATTCTTTTTATTTACTTACCCGTTTTAAAAACTAATTATATAAAAATGATCAGGGCGTTGAGTAGGTCATTTCTACCCGAACAAAACATATTTCTGCGATACTTTTTCCGGAAATAGCTAAGTTACTAATTCCCTTTAAATAGTGAAATGGTCATATATTTGCTATATGTGTGATATGTGGTGAAATTATTGTGAAAGGAATTTATTTGTGATACTTGTTTATTTGGGACAAAGGGAGTATAATTATACTGGGTAAGTGACTTGGTTTGTATGCAAGGGAGTATATGGAGTATGTTTATATTGTGAAAATGTTAGTATAAGTGTGTGAAAGTATACTCCTATTTGTGGGACGGTAAAATATTAACTTGAGTTAAATGTTAAATAAGTATATTATAAAATTATACTATTATTTTTGGGACAGGGAAATGTATGAAAGTATCCCTAAATGAGTATATTGGTATATTAGAAAAATTATATTTATAATTGATACTAGTAATTGTTAATTTTGTGATTTGGGTAATATTTGTTATACTTGAAATATTGGGACGAAGGGGGTATATAGAATTGGTTCTAGTTGGGTGTTGTAATGGTTTGGAACTCAATTTGTATCCTTAATGAAGTTGCCAAAGTATGTAGTATATGTGTTACTTGTGGGACGGTAGGAGTAAAATTGAACTAAGGAAGGAGTCTGGGTTTTGGCCCAAATCAGGAGGGGGCGCGCGCACCCTAAATAAGGAGGCGCACGCACCCCATTGACCAATCTAGGCAAAAGTGTCTGATCAAGGGAAGCATGCGCACCCTTTTGGGTGGGGCACGCGCACCCTTAGTTGGCCAAAAAGTGTGAGGATCTGATGAATGGAAGCGCGCGCACCCTTTTGGGTGGGGCGTGCGCACCTCCCCTGTTTTCCAGGTTTGATAGTTTGTTTAACTTGGTTATAAGAGGACAATTGTTTGTGTAGTCCTTGGGATTGTTTAGGACCCGAACGTGAATGTGTATGACTTTTATGTCGTTGATTAAAAAGATTGGGTTGTGACTAAATGTCCTTATTATGGACTCTTTATGAGAAATCTTTTGTGTGCATCTTGTGATGTATTTGGCTTAGTTCCTTCTTGGATTAAATGCCCCGGGATTTGTTTAACAAGTATTCATTACTGTGCTTTTTGTGAAAAGTCCAGCTGGTCTTGTTGTGAGTCAGCCAATGGAAGAATTATAGTGGTACAGGTAAGTCAACTATAAGGTTTTCCATTGGAGCTTTTGAGTCAGCCAATGGAAGAATTATAGTGGTACAGGTAAGTCACCTATAAGGTTTTCCATTGGAGCTTTTGAGTCAGCCAATAGAAGAATTATAGTGGTACAGGTAAGTCCACTATAAGGTTTTCCGTTGGAGCTTTTGAGTCAGGCGGTGGAAGAATTATAGTGGCACACAAGCCAAGTTCACTATAAGGTGTCCATTGTGCCTTCTTTGTTTCCCCAGTCCAGATTGGCCTTGGATGGGATGAATTGCTTCCTTTGGTGAGCACTTGGGTTATGACTTTGTGTCATATTTCCCTCTCTGGTTACTTGGTTCTATTGGTTATGGTTTGGTTTTCGGGATCCCGGCTTCAGCTATTTATGCTGCTCAGATGGTTTTCTCATATGGTTTTCCCTGATGGTTTTTCAGATGGTATTCTCAGACAGTTATGTTATTGGGTAAACCTTGGCTTGGTATCCACCAGAGTGTGGGCTATGTGGTAATTGTGATATATGAGTTGATGTGATCTCTCATGTTATGTATTATATGCTATGTGATTACTTGTTGATATTGTTTCTTTATGATTATCATATCAGCATGTAACGTAGTTGCATTTTAGTAGCTTACTGAGATTTATTCTCACCCTTTATTTGTTTACTGTTTTAGATAAAGGCAAGTCCAGGGAATAGGACACTTGCACGGGAGGACGTCGTGGTGGTAAGAGTTTTGGGATATGAGTCTTGTAAAGGCTACATTATGTAATGTATAACCTTTTGGGGTAGAGTATCCGTGACTTCATCATCTTTTAAAACTTATATTTTAGAAAATGTTGGTGTTTGTGTATTTGTAAACAAAGTTTGTAAGCCTTCGGGCTAAGTACTTTCGTTGTGAAAGTTGGTTGTAGAGTTTGTTTAAAAGTTAAGTAAAGTCTTTGAACTTCAAGTGTGTTTTTGTTAGACTTTCTAAAAGTATATTTCGAAAAATTTTCTAAAGAGTTTTATAACGTCTTCCACTCGTGTCCCGAGCGTGGGGCCAAGTAGGACCACGGGTCTGGGGCGCGACATGATTTCCTTCCAAGGAATACGTAGGCAGCTTTTTAGCACGACCATACCCAAAGTTCTAAATGGTGTCTTTTCTATCGACGACGTTACTTCTTCCATAAGTATCATCGCCGAGGGGCTTTGTAGACACCCCATTTTGAACTCAAAATTATGATTACACTACTCTCGTGTCTCGTCTTTGTGTTTTGATGAAAACTCTTTAGTTTTGGCATGTTTCGTTAAGTTTCTAACTGACTCCATTAGTCAGGGACTAAACTGAACAACAGAACTTTAGATAAGGGCAAAACAGTACTTCTGTGCTGGATGCCTCGTACGAGACATTGATGTCTCGTACGAGACATCTCCTCTGTCTGCGAGTCTGATTCACTTTCCTTCTCCGTCTCGATCTCTTTCTTGGCCAACACTCTCCTAATCCGGGAAGCATATCAGTAGGAGACTTCCTGGAGGTTTCCTATTGATTCCTTACCTAATTAAACCTCTCTACTTGGTCCCTAAGCAATCTAAGCCTATAAATAAAGAGTCTTTTAACCCTAGAATCTTCTAATGCTAGTTAATGGTTCCTAGCCATCCAAAAAGAGGTTAACAACTCTCCAATTAGTCACTCTCTCAAGAATCCCGTTTTTCCTCTCCCCTCTCACCAAAACACCACCAAAAACTCATTTTTTTTCAAGCCAAAGTCATCACCAAACTCTTGGATCATCAAGGCCTTAGTCAAGGCCATCAATTGGAACCTCAAGAACGCTTTAGGTAAACTCCTACGCTTTTAATCTCTACTTCTCGGCTCCTTCTTTGTTTTTGAGTAGTGTAATCGCATCAAAAGGATCAGCCTAGAGCCTCTCCAATCCATGGAGATGGTCTCGAAGCACATGATCCGACATTCCAATAATTAAAAAAATAATTATTGGCTTTATTTGTTTTACTTGTTCTTTATTTGATTAAAAACACCTAAGCAAGACCAATCCTAGATTGGGTGGATTGGGTGCTCCTTGACCTTCCCAATCCATAACTTAACCCCCGAACTCAAGAATTTCACGATCCGTGTTCCGTTCAACAACATGGTGGCGACTCTCAAATCAAAAAGGCGAGCGGTTATCTTCTCGGGTGCAAACAATTACTCTCTGTGTCCCATATATTGGCCACATTTAACTATTTTGGACAACACACGTAAAGTTTAACCGAATATATATTTTAATCTAAGTATCTAATGATATTTTAAAAATTGTTATTGATAAATTACTAAACGATTTATCATTAACAATATTTAAAATTTCATTAAAATGACTAGATTGACATTAATGTTCGGTCAAATTTTATTATGTTGATAAAAAAAATTAAATTTTTCAATATTAATGAGAATGAGGGAGTATGAATTTGTTGGAAAAAGAATGGTGTAATTAGAAAATGACTTTAAATAAAAAATAAACGGGGACGGAAAATTATTTAATAAATAAATAATTAAAGTCGAGGCAAGAGTTGGACTCTTTCTCTATAAGACAATATTGCCCCGTATTCTAGTGCTCACGGTCTACGGCAATTGTCTCCAAGATACAACGACGTTTGGAATTTCAGAACGCAACCCAACGACTTTAAAACTTTCGGGCGAACTACTGAATATTTGGGATTTTCTTGGACTTGAAATGCAAAGGTTAACACTATTCGGATAATGCTTTGGTTTTCTGAATGGAATGCAAATGAGGGGGAAGGCCCTTTATATAGTTATTGAAGAGTTTGGGTGCCTTTTAGGAATAGGCACTTTAGGCATCCGATGGGTTCCTAGCCATTGGATCAGATCAAGATGGAGGGCCAAGATTGCATGGAACGGCCCATCGGTTACAACCGATCCGTTATGACCCAAGTCGTGCCCGTCCGCCCAGACCTTCTAGAATCTTCGCCTACTTGGACCAGACCCGTTCCGGGCTGGGCCGCTCAAGCCCAAACCTAGTCCAAGCAAGTGAGCCCATAACCTTCTCATGAACCGAACCACCTACGGAAACCACCTATGCGAAGTGATAAGTGCGCGTTTCGCGGGTCAAGTGTCAATTTAGAGCTAGTCCAAAATTGGCACTATTGGGCCACTAGTTGCATGGATGGCCCAATGGTCCACTTGGTTGGCCAAAGAGGGAACCATTCGATGACTCCTCCTTAGATGTCCACATTAATATGGTGTCTTCAATTCCCATTTATTAGCAATGTGGGATATGGGATTCTCATTCCCATTTCTCGTCAACCATTAACACTAAGTTGCCACTTTCAATAATTAATTTTTCATTCACTCGAAATTGGTTTTGAGAAAATAAATATACCACGTTAATCTACTCTGAACGTAGATTAATTATTTGCAACTTATTTCTATTTTTATTAAATGGAACTCATAACGAAACTTGGTCAAATATTGATCAAACTCAATATTCTAAACAATTTCCAACAGAAATATTGGAATTATAAAATTATTTAAAATTCTTTAAAAATGGGGGTATACCTCAAGTGTAAAGGTATCTAGCTGAAGGTTGCGAAATCAAAGTCAATGCAAAACATTTTCTATTCTTTGACAACATGTTTCTTTGAATTGAAAAAATACGTTAGTTCAAAGTAAGTTCTATATTGAGAGAACTTATGAAACTATAAATTATTCTTCTTAAGAAGAAGGAACCAATGTTCGGTTTGAGGATAAAAGTCAAGTCTTTTTTTTCCCTGATTTTCTATCATTTATATTAGAAAATGAACTTGAAGTTGTAAAAGAAACTCATCATGCCACGTTAAGACAATAAGTTGTTGTTAAATAGAGTCCAACTTGTATACTTGAAGTTGTAAAAGAAACTCATCATGCCACGTTAGAAAATGAACTTGAAGTTGTAAAAGAAACAAATGATTTCTTAAAAAGGAACTATAAAGTCAATGGATTTATTAAGAAGTTAAAAGTCTGAATAATAGCCAAAGTGCTTTTAAAAAGGGTTAATAACGATTTAAACCCTAAAATGATATGTCACCCTTCCAATCGAACTCTGAAGGTTTTTAATCGCCATACCAAACCTTGAACTGAAGATCAGACCTTGAACTGAAAAATGTTGGTCAATTAAGGTCTTTTTTACGAATTCTATTAAAAAAATAGTTAAGTCTCCATGTGTCATAGTAAAGTCTCCATGTGTCGTGCATGTGATCAACAAATTGATTAATTAGATTTTACATCAAATTTTAAGGGTGTTAAACAACATATCTTTAAAATGAGGGGAGAGTAAAATAAAAATTCCAATATTATACAATCTTCCCCTTCCCATAACTTAGAAACCGCAGGCACAAACTACGGCAAGTCATCAACCTCCACCACCGGGAAGGCAAGTAACACCACCTTTCCTCCACTATCCTCAATTCAATTTTTCACCTCCTATTTACCCATATGATAATAAATTGCAGAAACATCACAAGAATGATTAAAAATGAACGCCCACGAATCCCTAAATTTCGCGAGATCTCAAGAATCCATGGCATGAAAGAATCATGAACAATTGCTTTCACCAGAATGGAGATGCTCAGTTTGCAAATGGGAAAATTACTGAACTATGCAACGTAGTGAGTCTTAAAAATCAATTAATGCAACGTACTGCTGATTTCTGGAAATAGACAATGTACTTACTTATTGTGTATCAAATAATGCAATGTACGAACAATGTAATGGATGGCGTTAAATTTGGCTAACAGAATGCTGACGTGGACGAGTTCAATGATAATATAACTATAACTCGTTATATAATTAACGAATTCAGCTATATTTAACGATCATAAACCCACCACTATCCCCTTCCTTATTTCCCCTTCCCCTCACTCCTCCATACATTCCGACCCCAATTCCCCACCCCCTCCATTTTTCTCCACCCCACCCCACCCCCACCCAAACCAATTACCCACAACCCAACTTCCCCGCTCTCCCCTACCCCCATCAAACTCTCGTCTTCTTCTCTCTCTCCCCAGCCCATTCTTCTATTTCTGAAAATCGGATGGATGAAACCCAGGTCTAAGATATTGAAACCCAGATTTATTTTTTGAGGAACTAGATCTTGAATTTCAATTCGTTTTTTTATGTTGATACTGATTTTTGAAGATGAACTTGGCCGGAATCGATGAAGATGAACTTGGCCGGAATCGATGAAACCCAGGTCTAAGATCTCAAATTTATGTTTCAAAATTGTAGATTGTTTTTCGAAATTGCAGATTTATGGTTCGAAATTATAGATTTAAGTGGGTTTGTTTTTGGTGGAAGGGTTTCTCAATGAGTGGAGATAAAACAGAGATCATATCGTTAGATGCGCCCTAAGTGCTTGACGAATTGCTTGTGAGAAAAAAAGAGGGCAGGCGTTGGTGCAGACACCGGTGGACTGCTGTTGGTGCCGGTGGTGATGGTGGGGTAGCCGAAGGTGGTGTTGATGGTGGAGTGGCGGGTTGAGCAGCCGGTGCTGGTCGGAAATGTTGTGGTGGTAAGTGGCGGAGGAGGGAGAAGGTGGGTTTGTTCAAAATTGCAGATTGTGGAAAAGCTTGTTAGTTTTCTTGGAGGAGTAAACAAATTTCGTTAATTTCTTAACGAAATTTTACACTTTTACCCCCCCCCAAAATATCTGACTTTGTTAACCAAATAATATTTCATATGCCACGTCATGATTTCGTTAGGAATTTAACGTCGTTAATTTTAATTTTAGTATATTGCATTATTTGATAAAAACTTAGAAACTACGTATCCTAATGTCCGAACTATTAAGTACGTTGCATTAATTGATAAAAATCGACCACTACGTTCCATAAAGTGGTCGTTTGGCCGTTTGCAAATGAGGTCGGGAATGATTTGGGATGTTACAGATTTGAATCGGTCGACGAATTCTTTAATGGAGATGGGCTTTTTCGGATTCTGGGAACCTGTCGGAGATTTGGTCGATGTTGTTTTTTGATTTTTTTTTTTTTTAATCTGTGTTGAATTCTCTCTTTTAGTGCTCAAATTTTTTGGTCAACTCTTAAGGGGTGTGTTAGGATTCTTTGTTAGTACACACACCTTAATTTGATTGATCCATGCCACGTGTCTTTTTATGGACTTAAGGACCGCATGTAATGAAGTTCTACTTCAATTTTTAGATAAGCCCTCTTCTAGATTTTTGATTAGGCTGAGTATAGTTCGGTTGTATCATTAGCGGTTTAGTGCTTCAAGCCGTCATCTTGAGACCACCAGCATGGAGTCCTTCAGTTTTCATCAAACTGCAGTTTGCATGTTTGATGAAACCGCCCATCAAGATCATTCTTCAAACCGCCCCTATGCTTGGTGAAACCGCAGAGCAATTATTGAAGAATTAAAGATATGTCATTTATTCCTTAGACAAACATTCTCTTTTTGACCGTAAAAGGATGTTGTTAAAATAACTCTAAGTTAACTTGGAGTTTCTGCAAGGAATGTCGGTTTGTCTATCAGTTTGAATTGTTTACCGTTAGTCCTTTCTGCAACAAAGGACAAATGTCAGGTAGTGGTGCAACAACTACCTAGGACTACAAGACAAAACCAAGGACAAAAATGACAGCTCAAGCAATGGGATTTCGACAGCACTGTACCCTTCAGATTTGATTCAAATCTTTACCCAACGGTCACAAGGGTGCTCTGCCTATAAATAGCCTCCATTATTCAACAATGAATGTTGCTGAGCTTCAAGAGATTCATTCCCAAGTGTTCAAGTTTGCTTTGAAGATTCAAACCCAGATATTCATATCTTCAAACCATCTCCATTGCAAACCCAGTTCTTCATCAAATCTTCAAGCCTAACAACCGTTCATATTCAGCCTTTACACCAAAAGAGTTTCATTTGCTCAACCATCATTTAGATACTTAGAGCATTTGATTTCTTTTCACATACACACCCGATTTATATGATCACATAGATTATATACTTCGAAAACACCGGTTGTTATTATAGCTTAGGTTAGACTTATTGTTTAGAGTTTAGATTCATCTTGTAAAACCTCCTCTAAATTAATACAAGTCTCATAGCTATTAGAAAATCCTAGACTAACCATCTAGGTAGAGGACGTAGTTCATTTAAGAACGAACCTCTTCAATTTGTGTGTTTGATCTTTATTTTCTGTCTTGATATTTATCTTTCTTGTTTGTGGTCTTTAACTTGTCTCCATATACGAAATGACTTGAAAGATGAATTGTGTTTTCCTTTGAACTTTAAGTTTAACTATTCAGTTGCATCATAGTGTTTTCTCAACCTGAGTCAAACCTCCCAACTCTTTAACTAACCTATTTGGCCAAACCGCAAACTCCGCTGTGCATTTTATCAGTTCGGTTCTTGTGCTTTGAACCGCAGTTGGCCAAACTGATAAGTACTCGGTTGATTTTAAGGGTATTTTCGAAAAAGTTTCGGACCGCTATTCACCCCCCCCCCCTCTAGCGGTTCTATACCCTTGTTGCCCTCTGGGACCAACAGGGTGGTTGTTATGGTGGTTGAAGAGTAAACAAAGTTGAGGTAGGGGATGGAGTATGAATCAGATGGTGGAGAAGATTGGTAGTTGTCAAGGTGATGGTGCTGAGGGGGGAAGTGGAAGGCGGGGAAGGGCGGTGGCCGGAGGAATCGAAGATGGTCATACTCCCTCCGTCCTACCGAATTAGGATTTTATCTCCGGGCACGGGGATTAAGGAATATTAATATTCTATTGAGAAAAGTGGTAATGAGTTAGAATTAAGACATTTTAACTTTTATATTTAATCACTAATCATTTTTAAAAGACAACCATTAAATTACAAATTACAATAAAAATATGGGCCAATTGCAATTCGGTTACCTAAGTTTTACAAAATTTTGCAATTGGTTACCAGGTTTGTCAAGGTTGCTTTTAAACTCCTAAGTTTACTGAACCGGAGCAATCAGGTGTAAATTTCGTTACCCAGTTAAGAAATTAACGAAATCCCATCATGTGCGACACACGTGCCTTTTTAACGAGGGTAAAAATGTCATTTAACTCTCCTGCAACTCCCTTCACCTCACGTACTGCCATGGATTCGAGCTCAACGGAGATAACTCATGACCTCCGCCCCTTTTTTCGTGTCTACAAAAACGGCCGAATCGAGAGATTCGATACCCCTCACGTTCCCCCCTCCACCGATCCCATCACCGGCGTTCAATCCAAAGACGTCCTCATTTCTTCCCACCCTAAAGTCGCTGCTAGAATCTACCTCCCCTACCATCCCAAATCCAAACTCCCGTTTCTAATCTACTTCCGCGGCGGCGCTTTCTCTTCCGAGTCTGCCTACTCTACCCTCTACCACAATTATCTCAACACCCTAGTCGCCTCCGTCGGCGTCATCGCCGTCTCAATCGAGTAGAGACTTGCCCCAAAAATCCAATTCTGGCCTGTTACGATGATTATCTTCAGAAGAGAACTTTATCAACTTGTTAAACCCGTTCAAATTATCTCCGGCGATGGCAGTTCAAGCACAAGCCAAACGAGGGTTTTCAGTAAAGTACGACGAAATAGCTCCAGGTAATGAAACTCCATAGATTTCTATAATCTTAATACTCTCCGTCAATTTTACAGATAATCAATTTCTGTTAAAATTTTGAGAATTTTTTATCGTTTAATTTTGTTATCTGCCGATAATTTGCGGTTTGAGGCGCCGCTCGAGATCTGAAAATTTTACTGATAAAATTTTTGAGATTTTTTAAAATTTTACTGATGAGGCTGGTGGTGTAAGGGGGTTGAATATGGTGGTGTTAATGTTGATGGAAATGGTGTTTGAGTAACGAAATTTGTTAATTTTTTAACACATATGGACACATTTGATCAATTTTTTCCCAACATGGTTAGTTTAGTTAAATTTCCTGATGAATTGGCAAGTTTGCCCTCTTAAAATCTCACATGTTTTGCACATGGGCTCCATTTCGTTAGTTTCTTAACTAGGTAACGGGATTTACACCTGATTGCTCCGGTTCAGTAAACTTAGGAATCTAATAGCAACCTTGACAAACCTGGTAACCAATTGCAAAATTTTTTAAAACTTAGGTAACCGAATTGCAATTGGCCCTAAAAATATACAATTCATCCAAATTCAAAAGTTTCAACACCATTCACCACCACCATAATCTTCCACCATCACCACCACCACCACCGCCGCCATCACCACCGCAACCACCGCCGCCGCCACCAGCCCGCCACCACATAACATAAAATTTATTTTAACTCAAATCTATTAATGAAATTCAAAACACAACATTTACATTTCAACCAATTTTTCATCACCATTATCTTCTCCACCAGCACAAACCACCGGACCACGACATCATCCCACAGCCATGCCGACCACCGTCATCCCTGCCACCACCACCAACAACAATTCAAAAATCAACAGAAATTAAAGTAAACAAAAAATACACAAAATCAAACAACAAATAATCTGCTATCACAAAACCATCTGGAGCATTTAAAACACACAGACTAATCACACACACGCCAGATCTATGGATCTATAAACACACGAACACCTAGACATGAACAAACACACCAGATCTAAAACAAATCACAAATTCAAAAAAAAAATCAGATTTTGACGAAGAGAGCGAGAGAGAGTGAAACAGAGGGAGAAGAATACTGATTTGAAGTTGAAGGCGGCGACGGCGACTGAGGTGATAATAGCGACGTTTTCTATGCGTATGGAACCATGTAGATGTGATGTAGAACAAGGATGGAAGTGTGAAGTTCCAGCAAGGATCCGCCCGGACCCAAGAACAAACCCGCCCGGACCAAACTTGCACGGCCGCGCCAGTTCCCAAGCTCGACCGTGCGCATATTGGGTGGAAAAGAGGAGGCTGTCGACAAAGATGGCACGACCGTGCCATGTGTAACGCACGACCGTGCCCGGCTTTTCGACTGAAATTAAATACTGTTGCAGTACTCTTTTTCTTTGTTAATTGTTGGGTTATTTTTGGTATTTTGTTAAAACGCTTTTAGGGTTAGGGTTTTAATTAGTTGTTAGTTATAAATACTCTCTTCGTACTCTGTATTGAACATGTTTTTTGATTAATTAATTTTCATTGTTTGCTTTGGCAACTTTGTGTGGGTTTTAACCCTAGAAACCATTGTTAGCTTGTTTGAAGGTTTCATTCCTTTGTTTATGCTAGATCTTCTGTCGTGGTTGATCTAGATTGTATTCTGCTACATCAATTTGTATCAGTAAGGTGAGATCCAAGGAAGATGGTGAACGGCGACGGAAACAACAACGACACTGTTCTTGCAATTCTTGAGCGAATGAATCAAGAAGCCCAAGAAATACACCGTCAAGATGAAGAACGAGACCGTCACCGTGAAGAACAGGTTGCAGCTCGTCATGCGGGTCTTGTGTGGGTTTTGGAGGGTTTGCTGGTTGGTGGTCACCGGCGGCAATGGGCAGGGGCTCAAGCAGCTCCTGTGGGAAACGGTCGAAACAATCGTGTTCCGCCAGCCGGAGGAGATGATTCAGATTCGGAAGGTGAAGATGGTTTTATCGCTGCACCCGTGGATCAGTCTCCTAAATTAAAGCTGATCTACCCTTTTTCTCGGGGGAGCTCGACATGGAGAATTTTACAGATTGGCTTTCGGAGGTAGAGAAGTATTTTGCCTTGATGAACATTCCGGACGAGAAGAAAGTGCAGTATGTGGCTAACAAGCTTCGTGGTGGGGCATCTGCATGGTGGGAGTAATTTAATAATAACCGGAGGAGGCAGAATAAATTACCAGTTCGCACATGGGGTTGTATGAAGATGGCTCTGAAACAGCGATTTTTGCCTGCAGATTTTGAGCAGTTAATTTATCAGAAATTTCTTGAATGCAAGCAGGACAATCGGACTGTCGATCAGTACACGAACAGCTTTCATACAATGTCTGCGCGTAACGATTTGGGCGAATCAGAAGGGCAACAAACTGCAAGGTATGTGAATGGTCTTTGCCCTAGTATTAGATCTCAAGTTCAATTATATCTTATTCAAACTCTTGATGGGGCCATCTCTCGTGCTAAAACTGTTGAGTATAACCAACTTAGCCCATTTTTTAAGTCCCATCAACCAATTAATATTGGACAATCTTCGAGGTCTAAATCCCCAATAGTTGAAACCGAACAGTCCACAGGCTCTAAATCCACTAATGAGAAGCAGGATACTATTCCGACTCAGCCGGTGGGGAAGGGTACTAATCCTTCCATTGGGCGTCAAAATCTCAATCCTTATGCCAAGAATTTTTGTGGTAAATGTTTTCGTTGTGGACAACCTGGGCATTTGTCTAATAACTGTCCTAATCGGGGGCAAGCTCATGTAGCAGAGAAGGAGGCTGATGATGACATTCAAGAAATTTGGGTAGACCCGAATGAGGAAAGTGATGAGGGTGACCATGAGGCACTTGTGTGTAATAAAGTAACCTCGACAACTCCAGCGGTAGATGAACCCCCTAACCGACATGGTATTTTTCGCACTATTGGGCTTGTGGCGGATAACAAGATAAAAATCATTGTGGATAGTGGGAGTTATGATAATTTGATTGCTAGAGGGACGGTGGATAAATTACAATTGGAGGTTAAGAAACATCCAACCCCATATCATGTAGGATGGATTAATGCTACCGGTAAAATAAAGGTAGCTGAATAATGTGTCGTTCCTTTTTCAATTGGTAATTATTCGGATGTGGCTATTTGCGATGTGGTTGATATGAGTGCGAGCCAGTTGTTTCTTGGGCGTCCTTGGCATTATGATGTTGATTCTACTCACAATGGGCGTACTAATGTTATTAGCTTTATGAAGGAGGGGGTCAAATTTAATTTATGCCCGTTGCGAGACAAAGGGGTTCGTCCTGGCATCGATAAAGGGAAAGGACTTATTTCCTTGTGTGCTGCCAAGTCATTTATTTCAGGTACTGCTCGGGCGATTGGTTTAGCTGCTGCAGTACGGAGAGCTAAACGGAGGGATGCATTTAGAGTTCCACCGGTACGTGTTGCGAGACATCCAACACAAGCGACTTCCCGTGACAAGTGCAAACTGCCTACTCCCGGACAGCGTGGATCCTTTATGGTACATGATTCGGAGACGAATCATTTTAAAGTGGGGGTGAATGATGTAGAACAAGGATGGAAGTGTGAAGTTCCAGCAAGGATCCGCTCAGACCCAAGAACAAACCCGCCCGGACCAAACCTGCACGGCCGCGCCAGTTCCCAAGCTCGACCGTGTGCATATTGGGTGGAAAAGAGGAGGCTGTCGACAAATATGGCACGACCGTGCCATGTGTAACGCACGACCGTGCCCGGCTTTTCGACTGAAATTAAATACTGTTGCAGTACTCGTTTTCTTTGTTAATTGTTGGGTTATTTTTGGTATTTTGTTAAAACACTTTTAGGGTTAGGGTTTTAATTAATTGTTAGGTATAAATACTCTTTTTCTACTTTGTATTGAACATGTTTTTTGATTAATTAATTTTCATTGTTTGCTTTGGCAACTTTGTGTGGGTTTTAACCCTAGAAGCCATTGTTGGCTTGTTTGAAGGTTTCATTCCTTCGTTTGTGCTAGATCTTCCGTCGTGGTTGATCTAGGTTGTATTCCGCTGTATCAAGATGGGCAACAAGAAGTGTGATGGAGTGCTGGGGGAAGGGGTGGCGAGTAGACGGTGGGAGAGGTGGCGGCGGGAGACGGTGGTATATGAGAGAGAGAGAGAGAGAGAGGGTTGCTAGGTTAGATTATGTTTAGAGAAGAAATAAAGGGGGAGGGGGTAATTTTTAGGTTTATCTGGTATGTGGGTTTCCATTTTGGGATGTCCTAATTCAGGTGGGACACCCAAAATAGAAATTTGTCGTAATTCAGACGGGACGGAGGGAGTATTTAATAATTTATTTATTTTTCAAAAAAAATATGGTTAATTTAATATTGCTAATAATATGATAAATAATAAGGATTGAATGAAAGAAAACAATAAATGAATTGTTGAGAAAATGTAAATATATTAATGTCTTAGTTTATTTTTTATTATTATTTCCTATAACAGATGATAAAATGTTACATATTTATTTGATAACTGTTTTTGGTAAATGTAAAAAATTATTTATTATGTTTACAAAATAAAATTTATTAATTAATTTCTTTAATTTTTTATATTTAATATTTTGAAAATAACTTAAAACCATTTTTATTTAATATTTTAATAAGTATTTTATTTTTTAAAACCAATAATTGTTTTTATTTTCAGCTTTATTAAGTTTGGAATTTTCATTAAGCCCCTTAAAAGAAATATCAACTTCAAACTACTCAATTTTATTAGTCACGTGCATGGCACATGCTTTTTAACTGAATTTTTAACATACTCTGTCAGAAAAGCCTTAACTGGCCAACATTTTTCAGTTCACGGTCTACATAGTTGGACTGTGAAAGGGTGATATATTATGATAGGGTGTAAATTATTATTACCCTGAAAAAAATGAGAGAGGTCTCCAACTCATTTGTTATGATAATCACAAGGAGAAGTATAAAATTAAAAGTACATCTTTGCAGGTAGATTCTTGAATAGTAAGTTTTAAAGTGGCAATACAGTTTTGCATGGCCATGTCTACTACTTGAAACTGAAGTTGTAAAACATTTAGTAATTTAATGATTCTAATTATTTTATACTTAAAGCCTTAAGAGCTATGCCACTTCATGCACGCAAATAGCCGTTAGAGATTGAATCCTTGTAAGAACACAAACAACTAAACAATAATTAGTGTAATATAAAAAGCATGGATTAGTTTCTTCAGAATTTTGACTTCTGATCCATCTTAAGAAACGGGTTGCATACGGCCCAACTTATTCTCAACAGTTTAAATGAGGGCCCAAATTGAAATTATTTTAACACTTTTCTTGAATAAGTCTGTTAATCAAATCGTTTATTGAAATTTTTGATCCAAAAAAAAAAATGGATGAGCAATTTGTTTAGGAGACAGGTGACAATGTCGATGCAGATGCTTGTGGAGGCATACTTGTCCTTTTAGTTAAATGTAGAGTCACTGAGAATATTTGTGGGTTATAGATTACAACTTCATGAAGATTCAGTGCACAAAGCTTGTTATTGCCGGTAGTTACATTCACTAACCTAGTTTTCACTTCATTAATCTCAGTGAACAAAGATATGAGGATTATACAATTTTGAATGGCCAAGATATTTGATGAATTGTAAGCTTGTTTTATTGTCACTAATACGGACTACAAGGAGTCTCCGCCTCTAAATAAACGGTGTACAGATTACATAATTTACTAGAATAGCACTACTCCCTCCGCCCCAGCCTAAGTGTCTTACTTTCTTTTTTGGTCTGTTTCAGCTTAAGTGTCTTAGTTGCTTTATTACTTAAAATGGATTATGTGACCCACTTGTCATTCTCACAACAAAAACTCCCTACACACTTTATCTCTCCTACTTTCTCTTACTTACTTTTTTATACTCACAACATTTACTTTTTTTTAATCTCCGTGTAAAGTCAAACTCAGACTCTTAAGCCGGGACGGAGGGAGTACTAAACTTCGCCCACTAATAAAAAAATTGAGTCCAATTTGTGAACACCCACACCACACCTAGGTAGGTGGGTGGGGGGGTCGCGGCCCCTAGGTCACTAGTAGACCACGGGCGTATCACCAATTAACCACCTGGAACCTCAACTCCATGTTTAGATAGTGAAATTCTAGTAGGGGTGAGCATTAAAACCGAAAACACCGAAAAACCGCATAAAAAACCGATTAACCGAACCGATAAAACCGAGTAACCGATTGATTTAAGTGGTATGGTTTCCGAATTCTAAAAAACCGAAGGTTTCTGTTTCGGTGCGGTTGTTAGTTTTTGCAACCGAGTGTAAAACCGAACCGAAACGCTTAACTAGGTCGTTCTAAATTATATAGTACGTATACATATTTGTTTCTTCCCTTCCATCTCATTCTCACAATTCCTTGTTTTCATAATCAAAAGCCTAACCCTAATGCGAATGTGGTGACTATTCAGTCCACCATTCTCGTCTCCCGCGCCTTATGGACTACAAACTACTAAATAGAAAACTTTGGTGAGAGCTCCTGCTCCTTATTTGTTTGATTGTTTCTATTACTCTTTTTCTTTCTCTCTCTCTCTCTCTCCTCTTGGATTTTTTGATAAATTTTACCATAATCTTGTTCTAAGTAGTATGCAGAATAAGATTCGTTGATAGTCATTGTCTCATATGAACTGAGAATATGGCAGATACTTTGTCTTGGATTAGCAAATTTCTCTTTTGTTAATCCATTTTTGTGTAGCTCCTCTAAATCTGTCATTTGTTTGTAAGTGTGATCACTTTTAAAACCTTTTGGTTTTGTTTAATAATTAAAAAGTCATTAAGAGTCAACAAAGTCGTGTAGAAAACCGAAGCCGAACCGAGGCCGAACCGAGAAACCGATGTACCGAAACAGAAATAAACCAAATTCTAGCGGTTCTTTACGTATAGAAACCGATTGGTTACGGTTTGGTATCGGTTTTATCCTAAAACCGAGCCGAACCGCACTGTGCACACCCCTAAATTCTAGTTCGCATAATTCTCATTCACCAAAAAATGATTTTATAGTTTATTATTAGAATAATACAAGGGACACAAAATAGTCACAAAATTTTAGTCATAAAATTTGAAATGCCTCCAACGCATCTGTAAAAAAAAAAAAATTGTGACTTTATTTTATACCCCTAACATTCCTCTTATCATTAATAGAAAAGACGAAGCAAATGAAATCAGAACGCAACTGTGTATGTATGGATTAAAACTGTTTTTTTTTTTTTTTTGAATAAATTTTTTTATTCATATTAATTCATAATGTTATGAAAGCTACAACTAGACTTTTATCTAAGCTAACACAATTTTTTTAATATGATTTGAATTCGTGACCTCTGCATGAGAAGCTAACGCTGTATACTGCTTGAGCTGTAGCTCAAGCTCTTTGGTGTGGATTTAAAACTGAACGTGGTGGTTAAAACATTTTAAGGCTGCTTGGTTTCCGTTATAAGAAATGCTTTCGTGGCGGCGCACTCTGTTAATCTCTCCGAACTCCTTACCTGTTTCTACGGTCATACGCCCTTGACAGTTAGGCTCCGTTTGTTTCGCGTAAAATAACTTCCGGAAAATGTTTTCCCCATTTTCCGGTGTTTGTTACGCACCGGAAAATGAGGAAAATATTTTCCGGAAAATGGTTTTCCGTCTTTTCTAAGTAAAATGACTTACGGATTTTTACTAAGTAAATCATTTTCCGAAAAATGTTGACTCTCTCACTCACACCCAACTCTCCATAAAACCCCACCCTACCCACTACACCTCTAACACCACCCTCTTCATCCATCCTATCCACCACCCCCAACTACCCCAGCACCCACCCCACCCCCACCCTACCCCACCACCCCACCCCCCACCCCACCCAAAAAAAAAAAAATCTTCACTCATATTAAAAAAAATGAATATCTCCACCACCCCCAACTACCCCACCACCCACCCCACCCCCACCCTACCCCACCCACACCCTACCCCACCACCCCACCCAAAAAAAAAAAAAAAAACTTCTTTTCACTCGTATTAAAAAAAAAATTGAACATCTACACCACCCCCAACTACCCCACCCTACCCCACCACCCAACCCACCCCCAACTACCCTACCCCACCCCACCCTACCCCCACCCCACCCACCCACCTCCCAACACCCACCCCCCCAAAAAAAATTAAATAAATAAAAAATCACTCATATTAAAATTATTTTTGAACACCTCCCCCGCTCCCCACTACCCCACCCCTACCCCCCACCCTTACCCCACCCACCCACCCCTCACCCTACCCACCCCCACCACTACCCCTACCCCCACTACCCCTACCACCTACCCTACCCACCCACCCACCCACCCCCAAAAATAAAATAAAAAATAACTCATATTAAAATTATTTTTGAACACCTCCCCCACCCCCCACAACCACCCATCCCACCCCAACCCAAAATCTCCACCCACATTCAATTTTTTTCTCATAATTATTCTTTTCCTCATATTAAATAATTATTATTATTTTCATATGAAAATATTTTCCGGAAAACATTTTCCTTAGATTTACCAAACAACCAAAAACATGTTTATGTCATTTTCTGGAAAACATTTTCATTTTCCGGAAAACATTTTACGGGAAATCATTTTTCGGAAATTGTTTTACGCGAAACAAACGGAGCCTTACTCTTCTTTAATTAATCATTCCCCTAATCTCTCTCTATTTATATCCACCCTTCCTTTCATAGTCCAATACCCACAAAAGGAAATGAAATAAAACCCATTTTCCTACCATCACTTTCCTCAATCGCAAATATGGCTCTAGTTTTGTTTTTCTTTCTTTTTGCTTGGTTAGCTATGGCCATGTTCCATTGGTCCTACCCCGGTGGCCCTGCTTGGGGAAAGACAAGAGCCAAAGCCAAAGCCGAGCCGATACCTGGGCCTCGAGGCTATCCAATTATTGGGAGCATGAACCTCATGCTTAACCTAGCTCACCAAAACCTTGCAGCTGTTGCTCAAGCTCTTGGAGCCAAACGGCTCATGGCTTTTAGCCTCGGCGAAAGCCGGGTTATACTGACTTGTCACCCGGAGGTTGCCAGAGAAATTCTGAACAGTTTGGCATTTATGAACCGCCCGGTAAAGGAGTCTGCTTATTCTCTAATGTTCAATCGAGCTATCGGTTTTGCACCTCATGGCTTATACTGGCGCACATTACGAAGAATTTCAGCTAATCATTTATTCTGCCCTACTCAAATGAGCAGCTTAGAATCACAACGCCTCAGAATTGCAAGCCAGATGGTTGAAGCCATTTCAAGCTGTCATGGAGAATTTGAAATTCGAGACATATTAAAAAGAGCTTCTTTGAACAACATGGTGGGCCTAGTATTTGGGCGGGAATACGAGTCGGGTTTTTCTAAGAATGAACTGGGTGGGCTTGTGGAAGAAGGTTATGAGTTGCTTGGGCAACTGAATTGGGCTGATCACCTTCCTTGGCTAGCAAAGTTTGACCCACAAAAGATTAAGCACAAATGCTCAAAGCTTGTGCCTAAAGTTAATGAGATTGTGGGGAGGATTATATCAGAGCGCAGAAGCAGAAAACAAGAGGGTGAAAAGAATAAAAACTTTGTTGATGTACTTCTCTCCATTGATGGGCCTAATAAGTTTTCAGACTCTGACATGGTTGCTGTGCTTTGGGTAACTACTTATTTTCCTTTATTAAGTACCTTCACTTTAGAGTTAAATGTTTTATATTTATTTTCTAAACTGATTTGCTTGCAGTAATAATGTTACATTATTAACGGCCTTAAAATCCCTAATGTGAGTATTCTTTTTGGAAGATAAACTACAAGCTGTTACTGGTAAATGAACCGAATTTCGTATGCATGCAGCCTGAATCAAACAAGTTGTGTGATGCAACTACACAGGTCATGCATTTGGTGAGCGAAACCCAGTAATACAAAGAATATATTGTGGTGATAATCATAGAATGATTAATTGAGATCATCATTTGATTTGCATGGTTAAACTTTAAATATGCAACGTACCGGGTGTTAAAAGTCAATTAATGCAACGTAGTGCTTACTTTGGAAAATAGACAACGTACTTGCTTATTGTGTATCAAATAATGCAACGTAATAACTTTTTAGCCTCTACTACGTTGCATTAATTGATACAACTTACTTCAAGTACGTTTATCAAATTGTTCGAATTTTGCATTATTTGATACAACTACTTCAAGTACGTTTCACAATGTAAGAATTCGCTACTACGTTGCATTAATTGATATAAATCGGACACTACGTTGCATAAATTGGTCGTTCGCCCCTTTGTTACACCAAATGTAACAGACTTGGTAATTATTCCTGCAAAAAATAATACTACTGTTACAATCAAATCATCTTTTAAAACTCAAAGCATGGGTTCTTCTTACCTTGATACTCCCTCCGTTCCAAGTAAGTTGAAACATTCATTTTGAAGTTGAGAAATTAAGGATACTAATAGAATAATACTAGAGGCGCAAAAAAAATCACAAAATCCTAGGTGTAATGATTTTATTGGTATTTTTAATTAGAGTGCGGTGGGTCCATTATCGATGCAACCAATAAAATATCGCCACCTCATTGTGTGAGCAAGATTTTGTGAACTTATTTTGTGAACCTAGCATTGCTCATACTAATATTATATTAAGAATGATTTGATTGTAACAGTAGTGAAAATGAACAAATTTCATATGAATGAAGCCTGCATCAAACAAGTTGTGTGATGCAACTACACAGTTCATGCATTCGGCGCACGAAACCCAGTAATATAACGAATGAATTGTGGCGATAATCGTACAGTGATGAATTGAGATCACTCATTTAATTTGCATGTGGTAAAACTTTGTTATTTTTTACAAATATACCTTTTTTGGTTGGCGATATCAGCCAAATAATACCACCGTTACAATCAAATCATCTTTTAAAAATCAAAGCATGGGTTCTTATTCTTACCTTCATAGGAGTATGTATGATGGAATTGAATTTATGCGTAGACATTAATGATCTTGGAGTTATATGTATTTCGCCTAAATTGAATTTTTTAAGTCAATTTAACTGACAATAGGGTGAGGTGAAATCATGCATGAAGCGACCATAGCAGTCTTCATTTCACCAAAACTGAAAATAGTTTGTAACATAGGTGCACCCTGCATGAGGCATATTGATCACAGGATATTGTTGTGCAATTAATGTTGCAGGAGATGATTTTTAGAGGGAGTGATACAGTTGCGGTTTTACTAGAATGGATCCTCGCACGAATGGTACTCCACCCCAAAATCCAATCACTAGTTCAAAACGAGCTCGACCAAGCCCTAGGGAAATCACAAAAACTGACAGAATCCAATATTTCTAAGATGAAATACCTTAGAGCGGTAGTAAAAGAAAGTCTAAGGTTACATCCACCAGGGCCCCTTTTATCATGGGCTCGTTTAGCAACTGCAGATACAACTATTGATGGGCATCATGTCCCCGCTGGGACAACAGCAATGGTAAACATGTGGGCCATCATGAGGGACCCAGACATTTGGTCGGACCCATTCATGTTCAGGCCAGAAAGGTTCATGACTAGGCAGGGAGAAATGGACATATCAGTGATGGGGTCTGATTTGAGGTTGGCTCCATTTGGGTCGGGACGGAGGGCTTGCCCGGGTAAGGTATTGGGCTTGACAACAGTCAGCTTGTGGGTGGCATCGCTGTTGCACGAGTTCAAATGGGTGTCATCTGACTACAAACCGGTGGATCTTTCAGAGGTCTTAAAACTTTCTTGTGAAATGGCAACTCCTCTTACTGTCAAAGCTTTCCCCAGGGCCAGGTTTGCGTAGTTACTTTGAGTTTGTTTTGGAAATAGGTTTAGGCTGTTTTTTGCTTTTTCCTCTGCTTTCTCAAAAATAAACATTGGGCCTAAAAGGTGATACTGATGGCTTCATATCACTACTCAATGAAATTTTCAATGTTTTTGCAAGTTTGGTATAAATTGTAGAAAAATGTTATTCTGCATTTGAGCTACTCCCTCCGTCCCCAAAATGAATGACCTTATTCCTATTCCTGATTTAAGATCAACCAACAGATTGCCAACTGGGCTTTGCAAAGAAAATTTTGAAACATTGTACAAACATGTCAACAGCAAGCATATCATTAACAAAACATAAAACATCCAAATAGACTTCATTTATACATGATAATAAAGCGATTAAGTGAGAATATGGATTAATTCTTGAACAATCCTGAATCCTGCAGCTTAGAAAGCGCCTTTTCAAACTGACCCCACCTCTGCTCAAGGGTTCCGCTATACCCAACCGACATTCTCACTAGCCCGGGTGAGATTCCGGCTAGTTGTTTCTCCTCTTCATTCATTTCACTACTGGTGCTACTTCCAGAACAAGACATAAGGGTCTCATAGTATCCCAAACTAACAGCCATGAGCCCAAACTGGGTGTTGTTTTGCAATATATTCATGAGCTTGTTAGCCCTTTCTTCAGTCTCCATGTCCAAGCAAAGAATCCCACCATACCCATAATCCTTGTTGGCCATGGACTTTAGGAGAGCGTGATCAGGGTGATGTTCAAGCCCAGGGTAAATGACCTTGAGACCCAATTTCTTCATCCTTATTGCGTAAGCCAAGGCCCGGTTGCAATGCTCCTTCATACGGAGGCCCAAGTGAGGGATTCTTTCAGACAGTTCGAAGGCAACCTTGGCATTCATAGTTGGGCCTAGTAACATGAGAGGTCCTTGGTGCAGATCCATCATGGAGTTCACTAAGCTTGCTGGCCCACATACAGCTCCTGAAAAAACGACACTATAATCATTCATCACATCACATGGATGATTCCATGACCAATACTGCATCTCTGCAATTTCTTTTGCCAATATCCCCACATCACAAATGGGTGAATTTCTCTGCCAAATTTTGTCAAATATGGGCATAGTATTTGGCTAAAATTTCAGGGCGGAAAAAAATTTAACCACATCAAAAAAAAAAAAAAAAAAAAAGTTGCTAATAATGCGCCCTGGTGTAGGAATTTAGAATTAACTAACTTATCCATGTAACTGAAGGTTAATTTCATTGATACCATCGTGGGTCAGTCTATATATGAAGACCAAAGATTCAAACAATTAAAGAAACAACATAAGAGTTACACCCTTCATCCCAGACTAAAGTTCTTAGTTTGACTTTACACGGAGATTCAGAAAAAATAAATGTTGTGAGTATGAAAAGTAAAGTAGGAAAAACTATGTGAGAGAGAAAGTGGGTAGAAAGTTTTTGTTGTGAGAATGACAAGTGAGTCTCATTGTCTATTTTAAGTAATAAAGCAACTAAGAACTTTAGTCTATGACAAAACAAAAAAGAAAGTAAGAATTTTAATCTGAGACACAGAGGGAGTAAGTCTTATCTTAACTTATCTTAACTTATATGGAGTTGGAGTGGAGATGAGGTCTCCATCATTTCCAATATTGTACACCTAAACCAAATATGTGTATGGTATTAAAGTAGGAAACTTTGCCATTTTCCAATATTGTACACCTAAACCAAATATGTGTATGGTATTAAAGTAGGAAACTTTGCCATTAAATCAATCTTATTCCAGAAATTGTTTTATGTCTTTTCCATCTTGATTTCACATATTCTGTTAGAAAGAGACTTTTCTCTATATCTAGCGGACACTGACGTTACAAAATCCTGCCACATAAAATCTCCTAAGACCTTCAACTATCATAAACCATTCAACTACCATTTTAACACTATACATCATCTTCTCTCTCTTCCACAACTATCATTTCACTTTTACACCCTACAATGGTTTGGTTTAATTAAATTCAACTCTCTTCCAATTCATCATCCTATACCCCACTACTTTTATTTTATTTTATATTCTTTATTTTTATGATTAGTTAAATAATAATAATTATTATTATTATTTATAATTAAAAAAATACTTCACACTTAATTAATTTTTTGGAATCCATTTCACTAAAAAGATGTTGAATTTTTTTAAATAAATTAAGTTAATGAAGGATAATTGAGAAATTTATATTGAGAAAAGAGGGTTTTTTTGGGCGTCCGAATCAAATGAAACTTGCATCTATTTATAAAGATTTTTTTTATGAATTTTGGCAAAAAAAAAAATTAATTTACTATAAAATAATTGAGCTCAAATAATTGGGATGAGAAATAAATCCGGAAATCTCAAGGACCAATGGTTGAATGAGAAGTGTACCAATCAGGGAAAAAAAAAAAAACTGACAACAAGGCGACTCACGCGCCTAGGTTGGCCCAATCGGAGCTCGCCGCGTGTCCAAAGAATGGTCCCATTTCTTTTCTCTCAACCGGGTTGAAATATTTCAATCAACCCCTTTCGACTCCTCCCCATTGCACCATTTCAACTAACTCAAACCATTTCAAGCCCCCTTTCAACCCACCATTGTATATGGTCTAAGAAACTTGCAGAAATTAGAAAACACAATCTCTGTGCTCATCAAGTAATATCACTTGACAACTTTTATTGGTTTAGAGAATATAGTGCTTTAAATAAGGTAATTTTTACATCTAGGTAAGTAAATTAGCCTACAACACAATGATTGTTAAAAAAAAAAAACATTTGATCAACACAATCTGCAATAAATGATAGAAAGAGCAATTTCAATCATTCATTTTGATACGGAATTCATTTTGATACGGAAGTTGTAATTATTTTTAAGTACTCTTTAATTGTCTTTGTACTTGAAATGTTTTAAGGGTAATTTAGTCCATGCATTGATTGCTTTTCTTAATTTGTGTGAAAATCCTAAAACTACTACAAGTATTTTGGAACGGAGGAGTATTATGCATGCATAATAAATTATAATTTCATAATACAAATTATTGTTCTTTCAAAAGTATTGATTAAAATAATATTGAAATTCAATTAAGTTATTTAATTTCAAAGTGTTTAGCTCTAATCCTCTTTATACATCCAAACAAAATCATAAAAGGACAGTAATGATGATCATGGGAATTTTATATGCCACGTGGTTAAGGAAAAGCTTACATTACCTGCAATGATGTCGGCCCCACCGCTGATATACTTGGAAATACTGTGAACAACCACGTCAGCACCCAACCTCGCCGGTGAAACAACCATCGGCGCAAAGGTGTTATCCACCACAACCTTTACGCCCTTATCGTGCGCTATCCTGCACAGCTCCGGTATATTAGCAACAGTCAGCGTAGGATTAGAGACCGACTCGAAATACAACACCTTCGTCCTCCCCTCCACGATCGCCGCCTTCACCTGCTCGTGATTCCTCACGTCCACAAACGTCGTCGTAATGTTGCAGGCACGCGGGTAGAAGTGCGTGAGAAGCGCGTGAGTGCCACCGTAGAGCGTCTGCGAAGCCACGATATTTTCGCCGCTGCTGACGAGTTGCAAGAGAACGGAGGAAATCGCGGACATTCCGCTGGAGGTGCAGTAGGCGGCTTCGGTGCCCTCGAGGGCGGCCATCTGACGGCTGAGGTTCAAAACGGTTGGATTGAAGTGACGGCTGTAGATAAAGAAATCCCTGTCGGCACCCAACTCGCCGGAGAACATGCGACCCATAGTCTCAGGTTCCATGACGGTGAAGGTGGCGGAGGCTTCGATAGACATGTTGACGCCGCCGTGCTCGCCGAATTCGTGCCGGGCATTGGCTAGAGCCTCGACAGGGTCCTCGTTAATGGGCTTCATGATGGGCTTTTTGGCAATGATGAAATCGTCGTCGTCGGAACTGGGTCGCTTCTTTGATTGCAAGACATTGACGCTGTGTAGACCCTCAGCCATATTTTAGAGAGAGAAATTAAAAATATTTTAGGGGGAGAGAGATTGTGATTGTGATTGTGTTTGTGTTTGTGTTAAGTCGATAAATATGAGGTGGTTTATATAAAGGAATGAAGGAGCAGAGAGGGGTAAGAATGGAAAGGAATGTTGTCACGAGATAATTCCATGGAAAATTTTGACCAAATATATACATGGTGTTAAGTAAAGTGAATCTGGTCATTATTTTATTAGGGGGTGAGTGTTTTGTTTTGGGGTTTAATCTTTGAATCTTTTGTATAATTTGATTTCCTTTCATAAAATACGATGGGGCCGGGGGCGTTAGAATCTTATGTATAATTCCATTTCTTGATGAAAAGATACCATGCTAACACACGACTCTCACTTCCAGCTTCTAACCCTCTCTCCTATACCTCCTCGTTTTCTTTATGACGAATTCTCATAGAGAAAATTCCACAAGCCCCTCCACCCAGATCATTTCTCCATAAAAACTCAAGTGAGATCTAAATGTCCACACTACAATAGAAGCCCAGATCAAAATTTCATCAAAACCCAATACCTTGTTGACCCAGTCAAAAATAATATTTAAATACCAATTTTACCCCTGGTTCAAAATAAAAACCCCTTCTTCCTCTCTCTCTCCTCATTTTTATTTCATCCCCCTCTCTACCCCTACACACACACAGAGACGATTCTCTCTCTTGTAACCGTCTCCGGCGACGACGGTTCTTCCCCGGCACTCACCACTCCAAGCTCCGGTTTCTCTCCATCAGCCATTCGCAAAGCTTTCTGTCCACTCCGGCTCCCTCATATTCCGACGATATTTTCAACAGCTTCAGCGTCGATCACCAGATCTGAGTAGTTGCAAACTCCGATCATTTTCTCCCTCTTCCTCCAGCGACAACCTGCTTCCTCCGGCGACATCGGGCTCCTCCTTCCTTTCCTCCCCTTTATCTCTTCTCTATGTGAAGACCCGTCCATCTCCGCCCGGATTCCAGATCTCCAACATGTTCCCGGTGTGCGCATTCCGGCCAGATCTACTAATGGCCACCATGTCTCAGATCTGCGAGTCCGGTGGCCATGGTAGTTGGGATTGATTTTCTGGGAGCAAATTTCTTTTTCAACTTGGAGTAATTTGAACTATAGCAAAAGTACTGTAACCCACTATCAATTAAGGACCCCAACATCTTTCGCTCTCAGATTTCATGCCATGGATTCTCAACCCCAATTTGTAGATAACCATCAATATTTTTTTTTGATGAAATGGTAAGCATAAATCCCTGCATAAATGGAAGATTGTTTCTGCAGTTTGAAATGAGCAACATCGTAATTGGTCACGGCTTTGTATAATAAAAAGGACAAGGATACACCTAATTCTTTATAATTTGTATCAGTCTTGTAAATTCTTTATGAGACATGTAAAAAAGTCTCATATCAGACTTATGAGTCTCTCAAAGATCTTATAAGTGTATTTTTTTAGGTCTTATAATTTGTATCAAAGTCTCATAGCAGAGACTCATGAGTCTCTCAAAGGTCTCATAAGTGCATTTTTTTAGGCCTTATAATTTGTATCAAAGTCTTGTAAATTCTTTATGAGACATGTAAAAAGTCTCATATCAGACTTATGAGGGTCTATTTACAAGGTCTCATAGCAGAGACTCATGAGGCTCTCAAAGGTCTCATAAGTGCATTTTTTATAAGAGTAAAGCATGTCTTATACGTCACTTATGAGAGTTTGACCGGATTTGACCAAAAAATATTATTCATTTTTTTATTAAAAGTTGGAAAATGTGAAAAAAAAATGGCTCTTATACTCTAATTATAATAGTGGAGCATGTCTTATACGTCAGTTATGAGAGTTTGACCGGATTTGACCAAAAAATATTATTCATTTTTTATTAAAAGTTGGAAAATGTGAAAAAAATGAGTCTTATACTCTAATTATAATAGTAGAGCATGTCTTATACGTCAGTTATGAGAGTTTGACCGGATTTGACCAAAAAATATTATTCATTTTTTATTAAAAGTTGGAAAATGTGAAAAAAATGAGTCTTATACTCTAATTATAAGAGTAGAGCATGTCTTATACGTCAGTTATGAGAGTTTGACTGGATTTGACAAAAAAATATTATTCATTTATTTATTAAAAGTTGGAAAATGTGAAAAAAATGAGTCTTATACTCTAATTATAAGAGTAGAGCATGTCTTATACGTCAGTTATGAGAGTTTGACCGGATTTGACCAAAAAATGTTATTTATTTTTTTTATTAAAAGTTGAAAAATGTTTTAAAAAAAAAAAAAGAGTCTTATACTCTAATTATAAGAGTAGAGCATGTCTTATACGTCAGTTATGAGAGTTTGACCGGATTTGACCAAAAAATATTATTCATTTTTTTATTAAAAGTTGGAAAATGTGAAAAAAAAATGAGTCTTATACTCTAATTATAATAGTAGAGCATGTCTTATACGTCAGTTATGAGAGTTTGACCGGATTTGACCAAAAAATATTATTTATTTATTTTTTATTAAAAGTTGGAAAATGTGAAAAAAAAATGATTATTATATTAAATAATTTAATTCGTAACAAATATGTCTTTGGTTCAATGGTTTGGTAATATTGTTCAAGCATAGGTCACATGTTCGATTCCACACTCATGCGTTGCTTTAGAATTTTCTTTTAAATTTTGGAATGGGCTGTGGGCTGGAGTGGATAGGGGCTGGACTGGATAGGGGTAGTTATGTCTTTTGAGTGTTAATGGGTGTACCTGGGATTTTGATCTAGGCATGGGTTTTTTATGGGATTTTGATCTCACTCAGGGGTTCTAGGGTCCAAATCTCATTCTCATATGCGGCCACGTGCGGCAAGCTGGATTGTTCCGCTTCTTCGCGTCTTTCTGCTCCGCTACATCTAACCGCCGGATCCAACCCTCCCATTTCTCAGACCGCGACACGTGTCCTCTTAAAAAAAAAACCTCAATAATTTTAAAATGCTATATCTTGAGATTTATAACTCAGAAAAAAAAAAAATACCGTTGTGTTCGTCTCGACGAGACGAATAAAACTACATAGGTCATGATATGGTTTGATTTTTTTTAAAAAAAATATATTTTTTACACACAAAAAGTTTGAGTTGCTCATCAGCTAAGATGTAACACTCTGTTCTGATAAAAGTAACAGATCCATCTTCAAAAAGTAACACTTTTCACAGTCAAATGTAACAACAGTTTTACAAGAAAATTTAAATTGTTTGATAGTTTTTTGTGGTTAAAAAAAAAGTAACATTTGAAGAGTAACAAAGTGAATATATGATTATAATTTTTATATAGATGAATATAACATTTTTATTTAGTAAATGTTACTTTTATTCTTTAAAAAACGAGTAAAAATTCATATATATAATCGAGTTGCATTTCAATTGTTACTTTCCCAATAAAAAATTGTTACATTTCAGATATAATGTTACATTTAAGAATATAAACTGTTACAATTGAGAAAAAAAATGTTACATTCATTTTTTATAAAATGTAACATTAGTTTAGTTTCTCAATCTTATGTTAATTTTGGGGAAAAAAAGTGTTACATTTAAAAAAAAAGAGTGTTACATTCCTTTATAAAAATTGTGACATAGTTTAGTTGTCAATCTTTATGTTATCTTTAATCTATTGCAGCAAAATTGTTGTACATTTTGAAGAAAAAAAAAGTGTTACATTTGAAAAAAAATGTTACATTTCGTTATAATAAGTGTTACTTTTGGGGTTGTCAAAAAAAAAAAAAAAAAACCGGCTCGGCTCGCTTGGCGCCGTCGCACATCGTGCAGCGGTTGTTACACAGGAGACCGGCTATTTCTTTATTACGCTTAATCCCTTCTTCCTTTTTAGATAATAAACAATCCATTCTGGGTTTTACAAAAATAAAAATTCCATTGCCAACCAGGCAACTATTATATATTACTCCCTCCGTCTCAATTTAAACTTTAAAAAACTTTTGGGATTGAGCATTAAGAAAAAAGTGATGTGTTGTGAGGGAAACTAGTTTCTCCATAAGTCACAAAAAGTCTTTTTTTTATATGGGTTAAGGTTTAGGGTTTCGGGTTTTAGGTTTAAGGGTTAAAAGTGGACTTTTTATAACTTATGGAAGAACTAGTTTCCCCCAAAACCAACTCGGTAGAGAATAGTTAGTGGAGAAAATTTTGGGGGAAACTAGTCTTTTGTCAACTCTCTCAAATCATTTGGAATCGATCCCAAGTAAAAATTCCCTCATCCCATACTACTCTACTCCCAACTCAAACTCTCTTATCTTGGTTTTCATCCTGGATAGCAAAACCCCCTCCCACGGAAGACATATGTTTCACTCTGGAGATGGGCGTTTCGTGTTTAGGCCCGCAGACGACACGTTGACCCACAAGCCAGTGGCCCGCCGAGCCCGTACCCGTGATGTAGCGACCCCAAAACCCGTCCCTATTTATTTTATATTTTTGGGGGATTTTTATTTGACTTATATGTGCATTTTTATGTGTTGCATCATATTTTATGATTTGCATATCATACTTGATTATTTGTGTTATTTACTTAGTTAGTAAAAATAATGATTAAAGGAGTTAAATGATTAAGTTGAAACTTTAGGGTCCTTGTTGAAATTATAAGTTAAGGGGCTTAAGTGTTAACTTTAAAAGTTGGATGACCAAAATGTAAATTGGGTAAAGATATTTATGCCAACTTTCCTTTCTTTCTTCTTTCTCTGTGTGAACAAACTTCTGCAACTTTCCTCCTCGTATCAGTTAGGGTTTAGGAGAAAAAGGTAAGTTCGACCCATTTCGATTTAATTCTTTTTATTTACTTACCCGTTTTAAAAACTAATTATATAAAAATGATCAGGGCGTCGAGTAGGTCATTTCTAGCCGAACAAAACTTATTTCAGCGATACTTTTTCCGGAACTAGGTAAGTTACTAATTCCCCTTTAAATGTTAAAATAGTCATATGTGCTATATATGATACTCCTACTGGTTAATCTTGTGTTTTGAGTAATATTTGCTATACTTGTAATTTTGGGACAACGGGAGTATATGAACTTAGTTATAGCTAGTGTTGAAATGGTTTAGAAACCATATTGAAATCTTAATGAAAGTTGCTAATGTTGTGACTAATGTTGGGTAGTATCTTGTGTATATATGTTATGCTTGTGAAACAAAAGGAGTAAACTTTGGTTAAGTTTTTAGGCCTGCCGGGTGATGTGGGCGGCCGCCCAAAAATGGGTGTGCGGCCGCACATCTATCTGAAGGGTTTTCTTCTTGGGACAGAGCATTTTGGGCGGCCGCACAGCCCTGTTTGGGCGACCGCCCATTTGTCTGAAAAAGTTTAGAGTTTTCAACTAAGGGGTTTAGAGATCAACCTTGGTCTAGTTTTTGGGTAGTGTCCTAAAGTACTTAGATGATTGTTTTGGAATGTTAGTAATGGATTAAATGTCCTTTTTATGGACTCTTTATAATAATTCTTTGTGTGCATCTTGTGATGTATTTGGCTTAGTTCCTTCTTGGATTAAATGCCCCGGGTTTTGTTTAGCAAGTATTCATTACTGTGCTTTTTGTGAAAATCCAGCTGGTCTTGTTGTGGAGTCAGCCAATGGAAGAATTATAGTGGTACAGGTAAGTCCACTATAAGGTTTTCCATTGGAGCTTGTGAGTCAGGCGGTGGGAGAATTATAGTGGCACACAAGCCAAGTTCACTATAAGATGTCCACTGTGCCTTCTAGTTTCCCCAGTCCAGATTGGCCTTGGATGGGATGAATTGCTCCCTTTGGTGAGTATTTGGGTTATGACTTTGTGTCATATTTCCCTCTCTGGTTACTTGGTTCTATTGGTTATGGTTTGGTTTTCGGGATCCCGACGGCTTCAGCTATTTATGCTGCTCAGATGGTTTTCTCTGATGGGTTTCTCAGTTGGTATTCTCATCAGTTATGGTTATTGGGTAAACCTTGGCTTTGGTATCCACCGGAGTGTGGGCAATGTGATATATAACTTGATGTTATGTGCTATATGCTATATGTTTACTTGTTGATACTGTTTCTTTATAATCATCATATCAGCATGTAACGTAGTTGCATTTTAGTAGCTTACTGAGATTTATTCTCACCCTTTATTTGTTTACTGTTTTAGATAAAAGCGAGTCCAGGGAATAGGACACTTGGCACGGGAGGACGTTGGTTTGGTAAGAGTTGGGACTTGTTTTGTTGAAGGTTACATTATGTAAATGTAAACCCTTTGGGTAGAGTACCCGTACTTTCTTATGGTTCCATCTATTTTGGTAAATGGTGATGTATGTACATTTGTTTAAAAGTTTGTAAGCCTTTGGGCTAAGTACTTTCGCTGTGAAAGTGTTTGTAAAAGTTTGTTTCAAGTTAAGTGAAGTCTTTGAACTTCAAGTGTGTTTTTGTGCCACTTTCTAAAAGGACATTTCAAAAAAAAATTCTAAAAGGTCATAACGTCTTCCGTTCGTGTCCCGAGCGTGGGGCCAAGTAGGACCACGGGTACGGGGCGCGACAGTTGGTATCAGAGCTAGGTTGTAGATGGTTTAGAATGACTAAATGACCTAGGAGGGTAGTTGAGTATAGAGTGAGTAACGTTGAGTGTTTGATGCAGGTATTCATTAAAAATGGGTGAAACTGACGGAGATCAGGCCGGCTCTTCGGGGCAAGGGGATGCCAGAGAAGAGGCTCGAATTATGTTTCAGGGAATGTTTGAAGCAGCGATGAAAACTTTAAGTGATCAGAGGCAAGAAAGGGAACAGGTACCACCAAGATATGGCCTAGAACAGTTTCTGAAAATGAAGCCTATGGAGTACGATGGAGATCCCGATGTATCTAAAACTGAAAGGTGGATTGAATCGATGGAAAAGATCTTTGATGCTTTGAGATGTTCGGAGGAAGATCAAGTCAGGTTTGCTACCTATAAACTGAATGGAGCGGCTGAGCATTGGTGGAAAGCTTTGAAAACAAAATGGGATGAGACTCATGTGCCTTATACTTGGGAGAATTTTCTGGGAAAGTTCAAAGAACACTTCATCCCTCGAGTAGACCAAGACAGGAAGGAGATGGAATTTCTTAACTTGGAGCAAGGTTCTATGTCAATTGCTCAATATTCAGCTAAATTCTCAGAGTTGTCCAGGTATTGTACTCACCTAGTGGCAACTGAGGAGAGGAAGGCTACGAGGTTTGTGAAAGGTTTGAAAACCGTGATTAGAACTCAGCTAGTATCCCATAAGTTGCAAGATTTTCAGGATGCAGTGGATCGAGCTTACCAGGTGGAGCATGACATTGAGGAACATAAAAGGAAAATGGAATTGTTAGGCGCTGGGAAGCAAGTTAAGCAACCACAACGTGGTGATAATCGAGGAAATCAAGGTGGATCTTCACAATTTAAAGGGTCTTCTCAAAGACAGTCAGGTAATAGAAATCAAAGTAACACTTCAGGGAGTCAAAGCAGAGGAGTTTGTAATTATTGTCAGAAAGAAGGGCATTCAGAAGAGAGATGTTGGAAGAAGCAGGGCAAGTGTTTGAACTGTGGTCAGTTAGGACATTTTCAGAGGGATTGCCCTAAGTATAGGATGCAAGCATCGGGAAGTGTGGTTGGGTCCTCTCAGGGTCAGAAGAGGGATTCCTCAGGCAAGCCTAAGGTTCAGGGTCGTGTCTTTGCTATTTCTCAGCAACAGGCTTCGGAGTCCTCTAATGTGATAGGAGGTATTATTTCTGTGTCTAGTTTGAGGGCACGTACACTTATAGACCCTGGCTCATCGCATTCTTATGTGTCCGTGCATTTTGCTTCTCGATTGCATAAGTCTTCTTAATCTCTGCCTTATGTGTTAGAGGTGTCAACTCCTATAGGGGAGTGTTTGGTGACCAATGAGGTGTTGCATTCTTGTGATGTGCATATACGTGAGCATGTTTTACCTGCTGATTTAGTTATCTTACCATTACAAGATTTTGATGTTATCTTGGGTATGGATTGGTTGGGTAAATATCATGCGTCTGTTGATTGTGCTAATAAAGTGGTCACATTTTCTATCCCAAATGTTTCTAAATTTTCTTTTGAAACTGTTCCTTGGGGTAGAGAGATTAGAATTATTTCTTATATGAAGGCTAGAAAGTTGTTGAACCGTGGTTGTGCGGGGTATTTGGATAGTGTTCTTGATACTACTAAAAGGGTTCCTGATATTGGGGATGTGCCTATTGTTAAAGAATTTTCAGATGTATTTTCTTCTGAGTATGCTATGCCTCCTGACCGGGAAATAGAGTTCTGTATTGACTTACTTCCAGGTACGGCTCCTATATCTGAGGCACCTTACAGAATGGCCCCAGCTGAATTGAAAGAGTTGAAGGTTCAGTTGCAAGAGTTACTTGATCGAGGATTCATTCGTCCTAGTATATCCCCGTGGGGAGCTCCAGTATTGTTTGTTAAAAAGAAAGATGGGTCCTTGAGGCTGTGTATTGACTACAGAAAGCTGAATCAGGTAACTATAAAGAATAAATATCCGCTTCCTCATATTGATGATTTATTTGATCAACTTCAAGGGTCAGTTGTCTTTTCAAAACTTGATTTGAGGAGTGGGTACCATCAGTTGAAAATCCGTTCTGAAGATATTTCTAAAACTGCTTTTCGTAGTAGATATGGCCATTATGAGTTTCTTGTTATGCCTTTCGGGTTGACTAATGCTCCAGCTGTTTTTATGGATATGATGAACAGAGTCTTTAAACCTTATCTTGATACCTTCGTGGTTGTATTTATTGATGATATTCTGGTTTATTCCAAGTCCCGGGAAGAGCATGAACAGCATTTGCGAATGGTTTTATCTATTCTTCGTGAGAAGCAGTTGTTTGCTAAATTCAGTAAATGTGCTTTTGGGCTCAATGAAGTATCTTTTCTTGGGCATGTGATCTCCAATAAAGGTATATCAGTTGATCCATCCAAAGTTGAGGCTATTGTGAATTGGAGGAGGCCAGAATCAGTTACAGAAATTCGAAGTTTCTTGGGGTTAGCTGGGTACTACAGAAGGTTCATTGAGGGGTTTTTTAAGATTGCAACTCCCTTGACTCAGTTGACTCGAAAGAATATTCCTTATGTGTGGGATGAAAAATGCCAAGCTAGTTTTGAAGAATTGAAGAAGAGATTGACTACAGCTCCTATTCTCGCCCTACCTAATGGTAATGATGATTTGGTAATCTATAGTGATGCTTCTAAAGAAGGCCTCGGGTGTGTATTAATGCAGAATGGAAGGGTGATTGCATATGCTTCGAGGAAGTTGACTCCGAGTGAGCAGAATTATCCTACCCATGACATGGAGCTTGCAGCTATTGTCTTTGCATTGCACAAGTGGAAACATTATCTCTATGGAGCAAAGTTTGAGATTTTCACAGATCATCAGAGTTTGAAGTATCTTTTCTCCCAGAAAGAGTTAAATAATAGACAACGAAGATGGATGGAGCTATTGAAGGATTACGATTGTACAATTTCCTATCATCCGGGCAAGGCAAATGTGGTAGCTGATGCGATTAGCCGGAAGTCTTATGTAGCTTCATTAATGGTGCGGGAATGGAAGATGTTGGAAGATGCTCGAGATTGGAGTCCTTATGAATCAAAGCATGGAGCTATTTTTGCGAACATTCAAGTATTTCCAACTTTAGTTCATCAAATAAAGGAAGCTCAGAAGGATGACCCGGAATTGGTAAAGATTATGGATAAAATCAAAGATGGTAAATTTGAGGATTTCTCACTCAGTTCTGAAGGGGTATTGACTTTCAGGGGTCGTTTGTGTGTACCTAATGTTGATGGGATTAAACGCCAAGTTCTTGATGAAGGCCATAAATCAAGGTATACTATTCATCCCGGGAGTACTAAAATGTATCAGAATTTGAAGCAACACTTTTGGTGGAATAATATGAAGAGAGAGATAGCGGATTATGTATCCAAGTGCTTAACATGTCAACAAGTTAAAGCTGAACATCAAAGGCCTGCAGGATTGCTTCAACCATTAGAGATTCCAGAATGGAAGTGGGAACATGTTACTATGGATTTTGTGACAGGGTTACCTTGTACTCGAAGAAGGTTTGATGCGGTTTGGGTGATTGTTGATAGATTGACAAAGTCTTCTCATTTTCTACCTATTGAGATCGGTTATTCTATGGAAAAGCTTGCAACTTTGTACATTAATGAGATCGTGAGATTACATGGAGTTCCAGTGAGCATTGTATCTGATCGTGACCCTAGATTCACATCTCGGTTTTGGCAAGCGTTTCAGAAGGCTTTGGGTTCAGAGTTGAGATTTAGTACAGCTTTTCATCCTCAAACAGATGGCCAGTCCGAGAGAACTATCCAGATTCTTGAGGATATGTTGAGGGCTTGCTCAGTGGATTTTTCAGATTCGTGGGATATTCATTTGCCTCTCGTAGAGTTTGCTTATAATAACAGTTTTCAGTCCAGTATTGGGATAGCTCCTTATGAAGCCTTGTATGGAAGGAAATGTCGGTCTCCTATCTGTTGGGATGAAGTGGGAGAAGCCAAGATTTGGGGTGTTCAGATGGTTAATGATTCAGTTGAGAAGGTTAAACTTATTCGAGATCGTTTGAGTACTGCCCAGAGTAGACAGAAAAGCTACGCTGATCATCGGAGGCGAGACCTTGAGTTCGAAAAAGGTGACTTTGTGTTTTTGAAGGTTTCCCCTAAGGTTGGTATTCGAAGATATGGGAAGAAAGGAAAGCTTGCTCCGAGGTTTATTGGTCCATTTGAGATTCTTGGAAGAGTGGGGGATCGGGCTTATCGTCTTGCTTTACCTCCTTCTCTTGATAAGATCCATAATGTGTTTCATGTTTCTATGCTTCGGAAGTATGTGTATGATTCTTCTCATGTTTTATCTGAGGTTCCCGAGGATATTGAGCCGAATATGTCTTATGAGGAACATCCGGTCCAAGTCATTGATTTGAAGGTGCAAGAATTGAGAAACAAAAGTATCCCTCTTGTTCGAGTTGTGTGGAGGAATCACAATGTGGAGGAATCGACTTGGGAACTTCGGGAAGAGATCGAGAGGAAGTACCCTTGGTTGTTTGAGGGCCTCGGTAAGTAACCCTAAAATTCGGGACGAATTTTTTAAGGGGAGTGATTGTAGCGACCCCAAAACCCGTCCCTATTTATTTTATATTTTTGGGGGATTTTTATTTGACTTATATGTGCATTTTTATGTGTTGCATCATATTTTATGATTTGCATATCATACTTGATTATTTGTGTTATTTACTTAGTTAGTAAAAATAATGATTAAAGGAGTTAAATGATTAAGTTGAAACTTTAGGGTCCTTGTTGAAATTATAAGTTAAGGGGCTTAAGTGTTAACTTTAAAAGTTGGATGACCAAAATGTAAATTGGGTAAAGATATTTATGCAACTTTCCTTTCTTTCTTCTTTCTCTGTGTGAACAAACTTCTGCAACTTTCCTCCTCGTATCAGTTAGGGTTTAGGAGAAAAAGGTAAGTTCGACCCATTTCGATTTAATTCTTTTTATTTACTTACCCGTTTTAAAAACTAATTATATAAAAATGATCAGGGCGTCGAGTAGGTCATTTCTAGCCGAACAAAACTTATTTCAGCGATACTTTTTCCGGAACTAGGTAAGTTACTAATTCCCCTTTAAATGTTAAAATAGTCATATATGCTATATATGATACTCCTACTGGTTAATCTTGTGTTTTGAGTAATATTTGCTATACTTGTAATTTTGGGACAACGGGAGTATATGAACTTAGTTATAGCTAGTGTTGAAATGGTTTAGAAACCATATTGAAATCTTAATGAAAGTTGCTAATGTTGTGACTAATGTTGGGTAGTATCTTTGTGTATATATGTTATGCTTGTGAAACAAAAGGAGTAAACTTTGGTTAAGTTTTTAGGCCTGCCGGGTGATGTGGGCGGCCGCCCAAAAATGGGTGTGCGGCCGCACATCTATCTGAAGGGTTTTCTTCTTGGGACAGAGCATTTTGGGCGGCCGCACAGCCCTGTTTGGGCGACCGCCCATTTGTCTGAAAAAGTTTAGAGTTTTCAACTAAGGGGTTTAGAGATCAACCTTTGTATAGTTTTTGGGTAGTGTCCTAAAGTACTTAGATGATTGTTGTGGAATGTTAGTAATGGATTAAATGTCCTTTTTATGGACTCTTTATAAGAATTCTTTGTGTGCATCTTGTGATGTATTTGGCTTAGTTCCTTCTTGGATTAAATGCCCCGGGTTTTGTTTAGCAAGTATTCATTACTGTGCTTTTTGTGAAAATCCAGCTGGTCTTGTTGTGGAGTCAGCCAATGGAAGAATTATAGTGGTACAGGTAAGTCCACTATAAGGTTTTCCATTGGAGCTTGTGAGTCAGGCGGTGGGAGAATTATAGTGGCACACAAGCCAAGTTCACTATAAGATGTCCACTGTGCCTTCTAGTTTTCCCCAGTCCAGATTGGCCTTGGATGGGATGAATTGCTCCCTTTGGTGAGTATTTGGGTTATGACTTTGTGTCATATTTCCCTCTCTGGTTACTTGGTTCTATTGGTTATGGTTTGGTTTTCGGGATCCCGACGGCTTCAGCTATTTATGCTGCTCAGATGGTTTTCTCTGATGGGTTTCTCAGTTGGTATTCTCATCAGTTATGGTTATTGGGTAAACCTTGGCTTTGGTATCCACCGGAGTGTGGGCAATGTGATATATAACTTGATGTTATGTGCTATATGCTATATGTTTACTTGTTGATACTGTTTCTTTATAATCACCATATCAGCATGTAACGTAGTTGCATTTTAGTAGCTTACTGAGATTTATTCTCACCCTTTATTTGTTTACTGTTTAGATAAAAGCGGGTCCAGGGAATAGGACACTTGGCACGGGAGGACGTTGGTTTGGTAAGAGTTGGGACTTGTTTTGTTGAAGGTTACATTATGTAAATGTAAACCCTTTGGGTAGAGTACCCGTACTTTCTTATGGTTCCATCTATTTTGGTAAATGGTGATGTATGTACATTTGTTTAAAAGTTTGTAAGCCTTGGGGCTAAGTACTTTCGCTGTGAAAGTGTTTGTAAAAGTTTGTTTCAAGTTAAGTGAAGTCTTTGAACTTCAAGTGTGTTTTTTGTGCCACTTTCTAAAAGGACATTTCAAAAAAAATTCTAAAAGGTCATAACGTCTTCCGTTCGTGTCCCGAGCGTGGGCCAAGTAGGACCACGGGTACGGGGCGCGACACGTGAGCTCACACAAAAAAACCCGGTCCTTAGCCCGTATATTAAGTGGACGGGCCGGACTTCACTATTTGCAAACGGACCGGGCTAAGCCCGCGGGTTTGAAAAACCCGTTTGTCCCGTGCCCGTGGCCCGTTTGGAAACATTTTTTTATGATTTTTTCCCAAAAATACCATTATTTCACTAATTAAATGGACTATATTTAATGTTCTAATAATTTTATTCATTAAATGGACTATGGAGTATGTTTAATGTTTTTAACAATTTTATTCAATAAATATCTAAATTTACTTCATTATTTTAATTTGATTTAATAATATACTAATATTGTTAGGCCATTTATATTTTTACTAATTATAATTAAATTGTGAGGTCTTTAATACTTTTTAAATATTTTTCTATATTTTCCCATATTTTTTATTAAAAAAACAAAAAAAAAAAAAAAATAAAACCCGTCAAAACCCGTTTGGCAAAATCTAAGGGTTTAAGGGCGGGCCGGACTAAAAACTTTGTGGCGGGCCGGACCGGGTTTGGCCCGCGAGCTCGGGCTCATACAGCACGGGCGGACTCAAAACCGTTTGCCGCGGGTTTAATGAAAAAAGGGTCGGGCCGGACCGGGTTACCCTTATGCCCATCTCCATTTCACTCTACTTGTTTTTTGGGAAATCTGGAAAAACCGAAATGATATGCTCCCTCCGTCCCTCTTTAATCTACAAAAATTACCCATTTGCTTGTCCCACTTTAACTTATAAAATCCTAAAATGGAAATGTTTTAATACTTTTAAAATGGTGGGACCCACTTGTCATACTCACAACAATTATCCATTAACCATTCTCCATCCCACTTTTTCTCTCTCACCCAACCATCTACACTCACAACACATCACATTTTTTCACTTTTTCCTTAATTAATGTGCCCAACTCATTTTTTGTAAGTTAAAGAGGGACGGAGGGAGTAGTCTTTAACCTTGCAAACCCTATGATAGACAATATCCTACCTTACCATCTCAAAACCTACAGAAAATAAAACACCCGAAACCCCCTAGAAACCCTCCCTTTAATAATAGTAATTCAAGCAACCAACCCCAAAACACAACGAGTCTTGATTTCCTGAATGGAAAGACTCTCGAAGAATATCTCAAAAACATAAACACTCGTGAATCTCAAATTCTAATTACCGATGGATCTTGGAAAAAGAATGGCCGATCGACCGGTTTAGAATGGGAGTTGTGGGACCCAAGCAAAGGAAGGATATCATCAGGTAGCAGTTCATGCAAAACAATCTCTCCCCTTCAAACTGAATGCCTAGCTATATATGCCAAGGTTTAGAATGGGTAATCTACAACTATAAGAAAATCATCATCCTGACAGACTCATCTCAAGCTCGAGACTACATCAAAGGAAAAACAAACCGAGACTGCACCATAGAGGCAATTTTATCAGACATCAATTATCTCTACTCTAAATGTAATAATACTAGTACTAACCCCGTGCCAAATGGCACGGCAAGAGTATAGACCAATGTGAAAATAGAAATAAATTAAACCTTAACCCAAATCTTCCCCTTTTCTTCTCTTTTTCTCTAACTCCCAAACCAACCCACTAACCATTACCCTGTTTAACCTCCAACCTCCCTTACACTATCTTATTTTTAATCTATTCAGCAAATGAAAATGGGAATTAATCAATAGCAGTAAGTTAAATTATTAACTTCACCCAATTCATTCTTTAATCAACACCTTGCACACTACCACTTCATATAACTTATAAACTCATTTACTATTTCTTTTCGGCTGTTCTATTTCTCAAGTTCCAAGCACTTAAGAATCTTAATCACATGGAAGATGGAAAACAATTGAATACAACCCACGGAAGGAAATTAAATAAATAACTAATGTCTCAATTCTCAAATGAATATTCAAATTTACTATTGGTTATAAGTAAATTTAGATATTCATTCTACCAAGATTTTGACTAACAATACAATTGATCTTGAAAAAACAGACATAAAATCAACCATCAAAATCCAAGGGCAACTTGGTTCATGCTGAAAAAAATGCAAGCAAAAAAACCACACCAAAACATCACCAAGAACTCAACTTTTTTTTTCCTGCTATGGAGAGCAAAAATCAAGTAAAAGTAAAAGTAAAAAAAAAAAAAAAAAAATCACATGAACCCATTATTTAACCCAAAAGTTCAATGAGCACACATGCATGACACTGCGCGTATCCGAAAGTCATCAAACTAAGCAAACAAAATTACAACCACAACCCACAGCAATACCCACCAATTTGCTCGTCTTCAGTAAATTCCCCACCCATACATCGACCACGCCATGCAATTGCCTACCCACAACTTCCGACGTGCCTTTCATTCTCCCCTTAGAATCGATGAAATTTTGGTGTGGCTTTTTAGTGCCAACAATGAGAAACGTAGAATTGATTCACTTTTAAGAGCTTCATCGTATCGCGGGGAGAGCGTTTGAATGTTTGTGGTAAATTGATGATGGAGGGTTGTTTGATTTTTGGGTTGTGTTAGGAGGAAAAAGAAAAAGAATGTGTTCTTGCGGTTTTTGGAGGGGTGGGAGGTTAAAATCTGGTTAAAGAAAGGAGAGAATTGAGGCCGTTGGATCAAATTTCTGAGATTAAATCTCAACCACTCTTTGTGTAGCGGTTATTTCCGCTTTGTATTGTAGTATAGAAGTATAGATTAGCATTATAAAAGTAGATAGGAAAATAATTCTATTTGTGCATCTTAATACTAAATATGCTAGGAATATGTACTATCACTTTATTGGCCCCGAGCCAAGTTTTCTAATGACATAAGTAGGTAAATTCGTAAAAAAAAAATCAATAAATTTTAAGTTCACTCCTTATAGTTTTGTTTAAAATACTTTAGCCTATTTTTACTTATTTTTTATTCTGTTTGAACTACACATTATGCTTTTTAAACAATAAATAATAATATTTAAACTTTTTTTTGCAACGTAAGTACGAAGAAAAACTAGAGAATATTTTAGAATTATAAGGGAGTCAAAGTTACCACCAACATTTTAATTTTAGAAACTACAAAGGCTAACTAGCAAATATAAAAATTTCAGGGCGGTCAATTGACCTATAGTGGCTCCGTCCCTGCGCAGAGTGCGTACATTTGTACAATTATGACATTACACAATATATATAGGTGGACTAAAGTTCTTAATGTCTTTGTAAAATCAAATTAAAAACTTTAATCTGAGACACATGGGGAATAATTTTTTTCTTGATCAAAATCGTGAAACATGATCTCCTAAACAATACCATAAAATGACTGCGTGTGTGGTTAAAGGTGACCATCATGAAATTCAGTGACCAATCTCTATAAGCATGTGGATTTAACTTTCCCAAAATTGTGGAAAGCACAGAAAGATAGAACAAAAGACAAGTATGATGAGCAATGATTTTTATTTGGAAATAAAATTCAAGGCTGCACTAGATTATGGGAGAGAAAATCTTCTCAACCACGAAAATGTCATTATTTTTTGTATTATAATAAATTAAAATTTGAGATATGGTACTGTTAGTAAACTTCTGTAAGTTAACAGAAAGGGAAATAAGGATTTAATATATTTATATATTTTTCCTCACACATTAAATTTAACAATTAACTTGTCTATACTAAATAATCGTGCTTTTCTTGTTTATATATTAATAAAATAATTACTCTTTTCGAAAGAAAAAAATAAATTAACCACCAAAAGTAAATTTCAATTTTTTTTTTTGTCACTCATTTTGAGAAAAAGGTAGTATGAAACAGCATGCATGTGGCAAACATATCCACTGCAAACTAATGAAATTTATATAGCAGATGTAAGAAAACAGGAAACAACAAAACAAACACATATGCATTCAGTAAATCACATTCGGATGTACATACGTTTCGACAAAACAAAATTCGTTATTATTATTAAATAGGATAAATGCTTTATACAACCTTCATTTCAAAATGAATAACTAAAGAAAATTAATTTTTTATTAATTAAAAGTAAATTTGAACATTTTTTAACATTCATTTTAGAAAAGAAGTAGTACTACAAATTTTGTGTATTGATGACGTCCACATAACAATTCTAAGGCGTCAGATTATAAATGTTACTCTCTCTCTCTCTCTCTCTTTCTTTTTTATGTCCCAAAATAAATGCCTAAATTTCATTTTAAGAGACGTTTGAAAATCTCTACGTTTCATATAATTTAGTGGCAAAGATTTGTATATAATCACGTAATCCCTTTTCGAAACTTTTAGTTTTACACGTATAAATAAAGAGACTAGCTAGTGAAAAAAATGACTAGGTACAAAGCTTTTTTCAAGGGAAAAAAAAAAAACATTCATTTGGGACAATTTTTTTTAAATGGACATTTAGAGAGAGAGAGAGAGAGAAGCATATTCGAGTACAATGTAATACACATAAGCAATAGTGAGGATTTGGAGTGAATAGTATGGGCAAACTGAAAAGAAGAAGTTTATAAAGCTTTGCACATGACATGGACGTGGTTCTTATCCAACCGACGCCCTTTTTAGAAAGGATGGATGACTAATGCGATTTGGCATGCTCCGAATTATGAAAAAGAAAAGGAAAGAAAAAAAAGATGATGAAGATTGATGAGGTGTGTAACATTAACATTTAACACCCACGAGAATGAGAATGAGAATGGACCCATCTATCTCATCTCCCTTTCCATTCCAAGCTAGAGGGAACACCATCCCTCCAAACAACTTGCCTCCTCTATTGACCTTTCCATCTGATTCCTCATGGCGGCCGAGCCTCATTCCTCAAAACTGGCTTCCAAAATAAAAATAGAAATTAAAAAGAAAAAAAAATGTTTTTTTGGGTCTAATTACAATTTAGTGTCTGAAATCAATAAAAGGTCTTCCAATCGAAACCAAAAAAAAATTGGCCAAATTAGGGCTCAAATGCAAATTTTGCTGCGCTTTATGATGATTTCTGTTAAAATACGGAAAAGAAATAGCATTTCGAGCAGTGATTTGAACAAAAAAAAACATCAAAATTGGTTTGGAAGACCCCTATTAAAACCTTCAAAACTATCAATTTTATTTGAGTTATAATTGGTTGTATATTGATCGAGCCAAAAATGGGATCAATAGTGCGGGATCCAATTTGGATATCTGCAACGCCTTGCTTAGCCTAAAAGAGATGAACAAACGTGAACAGGGCCGGGGCTTCACCGGCGAAGGCTTTCCGGCGTGTGAATAAGTTAGATGTTCTTGAGAGAATAAACTCGGAAAGAAAAAGAGCTAGGAGAGAGAAGTTAACCTTTTCAAATGAGGTTGAGGTGCCTATTTATACCACCAAATAAACGCCTCGTCACTTGGATTCCCTTCCTCAAATCTAGGGATTTGGATCTACCCATAAGGGTGAGTTACCTTGTCCGTACTAGGTCAACAGTTCTAGAAGCCGTAATGGGCCTTTGTGACGGATTGGGCCAGGCCTCTGACCTCTATATTCATAACGAAGATTGTCCTCAGTCCGGCTTGTTTATACCGAGTAGAGGTACGCCGAGGTCCGACCTGCGAAGTGAGGCGTGCTCGTGAGGACAAGTTAAAGAGCCTTCGGCATTGGTGATCATGGCCCCCAAGAGTTCAGCTCGGTAGAACGGGTCGAGCTCGTTCAAGGAACCGCTGGGAGAGCATGGCAATGAGTGGAACACGACTTAATGTTTCCTCGGCTCCCAGATGACGTTTCTAACTCGGCTACTAGTTGATACCGAGCTGAGTATGAAGGAGAGCGACCAGCCGGTCCAACCCAGTCATTGATGGATCGAGCGGTGTACCCGTACATCCCAAGTCGAGTTATTCCTTTAATATATATTTGTCCGCACCATCAATTAAAATATAATTATTAACTGAAGTACTAATCGTTTTAATAGTAAAATTGATAGTTAGAAATTATAACGGGAGTAAATAGTTAATACGTAAAGTGTTAAAGTCATAGACTACTGTTGTTTAAAAAGATTTCACAGGAGAAAAAAAAATGTATACAAGCATTAATTATCCTGTATCTTTTTTTAGGGAGTCTCCTGTGCAACCGCCGCACTGTGCGACGGCGCAAGACGAGCCTTTTTTTTTTTTTTTTTTCCTGCCGAGATTTTTTCTTTCTTGCCACCCAAAACTTTTTTTCCTCCCAACAAAAGTAACACTTATTATATAAAAAAAAATGTAACATTTTTTTAAAAAAATGTACCACAATTTTGCTGCAATAGATTAAAGATAACATAAAGATAGACAACTAAAATAATGTCACATTTTTTAATAGGAATGTAACACTTTTTTTCAAAACGTTAACACTTTTTTTTTCAAAATTAAACATAAGATTAACAAACTAAATAATTTTACATTTTATAAAATGAATGTAACACTCTTTTTTTCAAACGTAACACTTTTTTTTCAAAATTAACATAAGATTAACAACTAAACTAATTTACATTTTATAAAAAATGA